>ML208693.1:10548-25559 GCA_004369065.1 Pluteus cervinus
CGGGGAGATAATGGGGTGAGATGCCTCACCCACTGGTGGCGGGGGAAGTCGTCTTCAACCCTGGCGGAAGATCGTATCGATGCGTATGAACCTGATGTCAAGGTAAGCGATACTAGTACTATCTTCTATTAGATCTATGCTCATCTCTACAAAAGGTTGTTGATTGCGGCTGTAGCGTGGACGTCACGGTTTGGGAGTTCTTCTTGTTGAAGACTTTCAAGTTGACCCCGCCCCATGTGAATTTTCCATTATTGCACTACGATTCGCGGGACGGTATGACGGATGCTGTGAAGAAGCTTTTGGGCATTAAAAGCCCACGCGAACTTTTCAATTCGAACGGAACGGGGTGGGACGACCCAGAGCACCAGCAAAAACTGAAAGAGCGAAAGCTGGCCTCGCTGATGGCGGACTTGGGGCAGGAGGACGTCAAGGATATTAAGAAGGAGGGTGTCAAGGCCGAGAAGGAGGGTGTCAAGGCCGAGAAGGAGGATGTCAAGGGTAAGAAGGAGGATGTCAAGGGCAAGAAGGAGGAATCCCCGGGCCCTCTGCATGATGTGGCCAGCACCTCTTCGGCCCCCGTACGCCGCGGTGCAAATGCCTCGTCGCGTTCTGCACGTGGCGCTATTAGTACTTCCTCCAAAGCGTCGTTATCGACGCCAACCCAGAAGAAGCTGAGAAGTGCAACGAACAAGCGCAAAGCAGGTTAGGTCTCGTCCTTTTTTGACGCTCAGAACGGACTTGGACGCTCCCTCTCCACACCCTCGTCACCGCCCTGTATTCCTCATCAAACGGTTTTCTATCGCACGCGTATCTTGTAGTTTTGTACCACATTAATCGTATCCTGCAATGGTCACTTCACTGTTAGACTTCTGTTCCCAGCACCTATGAGTCCTCGAGCCTCGGCCTTTGAGCCTCAGTTCAAAATATTCCTTCAACACCTCCAATTACCCTTCGAGGTTCATGTATGCATTTCCGCGGCGTATTCTAGTTCTACAAATTCAAATCTCGTCTACTGGTACATGATCAAAAGTCATTGAGGAATACGAAAATGAGGATACATAAAATTGAGAGCAAGAGGTGTAGTACGTCGGATCATGTGGACGAAAGCCATATACCGTCTTCTCGAAGTGCTAGGGATTATGCTGGGCGGGGAGGAGGGAAATATTTGACCCATGGACCTGCCCTAGTGACCCGGTGTTGGTTTATATGAGAAGGTGCAGTTAGTCCGACCACGTCTTTCATTGCAAAATTCTGCACTGGTTTGACTTGGGCATGCGTTCGACAAATGGGACACGTATATTTGGGCTTGAAGGCGGGGTTATCCGTAAGAATTGTTGGGTTATTTCGAACGAATTCGCGGTAAGCAACCTCAAACCACTCTTTTATGCAAGCTCGACAGTAGGTATGGCCGCAATTGGAAAGACTAGAGGGGTGGGGTGTTATGAAAGAGTGCGTGAACAAGACCTGGTTATTACTCACAGATAGGGTGACAGCATTGGATATGAGCAAATTTCACAATTGCATTTCTCTATGATTTGCTGCACATCCTGGTATATATTTCAGTGAGAACATTAGGAGGAATACTAACTGGCTACAAACATGATCTCGCTGTTCAACGACCTGTTTGAGCAACTGATTTTCCACGTGCAAAGTTTGAAGCTCATCCTCGCTTTCAACAAGGTCAATGACTTCGGCATTCGTTTGCTGATTCAGGGGCTGGATTTCCCCATCAGAAGACAGCTCGACAGATCCAAGGTGTACAATGTGTTGCCTGCTTGCGGGTACAGGGTGTTGTCCGCTCGCGGGGAGATGCGCACGCTGGTTGCTCCTTCGGCTCCTCTGTGCTCGCGGGCTCTCATCGTCTGAGTCAGGAATATAAATGACACGATGTGTGTTTCGACGCGATGTGGCCATTGCATGCAGTACGCAAGGTCGCGTTGGGGTGGACCGTATAGTAGAAGGTCAAGAATCCACTGGCATCAAGTACTGATCAAAGTTTGGCATCTTCGTGGATCTAGAGGAATTCAATACCCACCCAATCTCCGTCACAGCTGATTTCATAACGATAGGCGTTTCGGTTTCTTGGTCGAACTATCGGCGGAACTCATATTTGAACCTACCGCAACAAAGCTCAATTCAGTTTGTGCCAAGCGCTCGAGCTGAACCGACTTGGCGGCGTCTATTCAATGGCCAATTTTACTGCGTTGAGGTTCGGAGTCCCAAACCTCCCTGGGTTGATACACGTCTATCGATATGAAACTAGCTGTAAGGCTTACTGTAATATGCATGCTGACGGCGGACGACGGGCGAATGGACACCACATTGAACTTCCGGGGACCTCTGCCAGTCCTCACATTCCGCGTTCCGCGTTCCTTCAAACTAGGTCGATTGCAACCTCATGGCGAGCCATGTGAAATCTGGCCACGGACAGATTGCGGAAATGGAAGGACACGTGGCATGGGCACGCACAACTTTCCTCCGGTAGGCTGCGCATTAGGCGCTTTTGTGCTCTTCCTACGTCAGTGGGCCCAAGACTCCGGGCCTTGTTCATGCTCCATCGACCTCATCATCTGCACCTCGAATCTCCCATGACGCGATCCAAGACCTGGTAGAACCATGTTCTCAGCTCGAGAATGGGCTAAACACTGTCAGGATTTTGATGAAGATGATGAGGGTGACATCGATTCATCAGTTGCCAACACCACATCCGAGTCGCTTCTGGGCCCTTCACCAGATCTCCCATGGTCTACCACCTCGAGAGATTAGTCGGTGTGAACATGCTCTCGGGGAAGCACTTGAATGGCGGCTTTGGGTTGGTAAGACACCTGCCAGTATGACATCCTCCAGTCCCCCTCCCCATTCATCCATTGTTCCTTCACAAAGCGAAATTTGCATACCATCTCCACCATCACTACCTGTTGCTACCCTTCGACGTGCTCACACTCATGATGCAGATCAGTTCAGTGATATCACTACATATTTTGGCCTGCCTGATTGCGAATGGTCAAATCAAATTTGCAACAAAACCATGGTCAATGGAGTTGAACCATTTCAGTGTCAAACTGTACCTTCAATCACCGTCACTTCAATGATACATTATTTTTGATATTATCCCTGGGTATCCAATACCCGCCCACCAACATCAATGCCGATCAGCCCCCCCCACTCCACCACTTACCCATTCCCCCTTCTCCATGGCCAAGCTCCCACGACGGGTGGTCATGGCCTGAGGTATGTCGGACGGCGATGCCTGCCGTCTCTCCAGATGAGGGCAAGATTCCTGTTATCAACAATGCAATCATCTGGTCAAGTTCAATGGGTGTGGTTGATAGCATATGCTACCCTTATCCCTCCCTCGTGCATGACTAGCATCATGGGGTTCCGTTTCAGTGTCTCTGTACTTGCTGGATGTGTCTCTGTCTCGCTTTGCATATATCACTATCTCTTTCTCCTCTCCATCTCTTTTATCAGTTCTGTGTCTACTCAATCCCATATATAGACCCACAGACTCTTTGTAGTTGGGTTGAGTGCTTATATGATACATTGTCTCCCATCTCTCTGTCATTTTGGTTTTTGGTGCTAATTTGCCATCTCGGTGAATTGCCGGATGCCGCAGGCTAACAAAGCCAAACACCAAAGCCGAACACGAGTTTTTGTCGCTCACACGCAACCCACATGTAGCTTGACGACCTCCTGCCCGTGCCCACACGGCGCTCTTTGGACTCAAATCTGGGACCAGGAGAGCAATCGGTGGCGGGTAGGTCGACTTGGCCCCGAGACCATAGCGCCGAACCTGGTTTTGACCAGCCTGGGCTGCTCCGCTCCTATACCTTCCTTTTACTTTTTTGGACGTGCAGGCCCTGTATGGCGTCTCAGCATCGTTCTTGCCCGATTCCTTGTTCAGTTCCCTCTCCATCAGCGCCGTTCTGGTTCATATACGTTGCCAGACTTGGTCGCTCTATACCCAATACTGTGCCATATCTACATTCCACGAATTCCCCAGCACCGTTCTGGTTCGAGATGCTCGCCGAACCTGGGCGCTCTTTTCCCCTAGACTATATGAGCATCTAACTTCAAATTTATTACATTTCCCGATCACGAATGGAGGAACGCGTAGCACTGCCCCGTTCTCTTGTTACCACCAGGTTTACCTCATGCGATGCGCGTCGCATCCCGCCATTATCATTTCCTGGCCGTCTGCTTGCACCCGCGAGGCTGGAGTTTATCTTCCCCAACACGCCACACGATGATCAATAACCGTTGACTTGGACAATCGCCTTAATTAGCGCCGTTCTGGTTCCAAATCTCTGCCAGACTAGGCGCTCCTGTTTCGTTATTTTACGCAAAAGTTTTCGCGCAGGTTGCCTGTGTGCGTTGGAGTGTGCTCCATGGCATCTTTCGTTTCGTTTCACATTCGCTTCCACCGGCTCGTCGAACGCCTCGAGTCTCCGGAGAGCGTAGTTCGCTTCCTATGGTGTAACGTGTGGTCTTGCCCTGCGTTAGAGCCTTGGAATGCACCTGTGTCCTTTTGGTTTTCTGGATGCTGTACGGACGTTGAGCACCGCCAGTTTTGGCATCAATGCCATTCCATGACTAGTTTGCTACTTGCTTTCAGCTACGATGCCCTCCTCAAACTTCAGCCCCTTTATAATTACAAACATTTTTGAACAGTAGCGCCGCCTGGTACTTCACGAGGCTTGGTCGCTCCTCTCGACTTATAGATGATAAACCCTCGTGGAATAGACGCTGGATCATAAGGGCTATATCCGTTACATCGTCTCGTTCATTGCCATACACCCCTTGGCTGGTAAAATGAGCCGCCCCGACCGTCTAGCGTCCTTATTAGAGGCCAAAATCCCATCCTGCCTCCCATCCTGCCCATCTCTTGCCTCTCAATACGCCGAGCCTATCTGTCCGTGCATGGAAGCATATCCGGACTTACCAAGTGCGGAGACTCCCCATTCGTATCGCTGACTTGGCACCCCACGCATCCGCTTTCTGCGATCATAGATTGGAACAGCTGTGTCGTCTACACGGCCCAGATAAACTTGCAAGCTGCAAAGGTACTCCCTCATTTTTTGCCTCGCTGTCAGAGGTTGTGACCGCGAATGTCTTCAATTTGCATTTCGACGATTCCATCTTTGGTGGGCGCCTTGGTGGTTGTTTTTGCTCGGTATGAACTGGGGCGAGCGCTTGGTCATTGCTACCGTCGGCGACCAGTTGGTTCCTCTTTATCTTCATGCCTTGCCCCATTCTCGATCCTTGGTGAGTCAGACTCCACTCGCTTCCTACAAGATGAATAACTGTTTCGCAGCCGTTCCAGGCTTTTCTTTGTCTTTCAGCAAGCTTCCTCCTCGTTTTCTATGTCTTCTTTCGCCTTACCAAGCAGGCTGAGATATATAAAGTCTTTCTGGCAGTTTCCCGCTCCAATTCCTTCCCCCTTCGAGTTATTCGTTCCGTTGCGGCTCTGCTGGCCTCCAGGGCGTATCTCTGCATCTATCTACCTACTTTGGTCGACGATTTCGTTCAATTCTGGTCTTAGACGTTTCTGCTTACAATTGGTATGGATCGCCGCTGTAACCTTTCTCCGGTAGCTTTCTTTTTACTACTTTACCGATCTCCGTTGTACATATCCTTTCTTCTTCGGTACACCACCCATTGCATAGCAAGTCGCTTTAACCATATGTTCGACTTCGCATACGGCTTTCACAACCCTATGCATCTATCAGCTATTCGTCTTTGTCACTCCCCTTTTCACTACCCACACCTTTGTTCCTCTGTCATCGGATACAGCGCCGCCAAAGGGGACGTCGCCTTGGCTAGGTCGCTTCAGCACAACCACTTATCACCACAAGGCTGTCGTGGCCTTTGGCATGGATTATTCCCATCAAATTATGGCACTGGTATGACCGGTGCCGGCGGCAATCCTTCGGTGCAGCCAAGTTGCTGTCTTGGTGGAGAGTCGCGTGCCGTATCGATGCCCGAACCCCATCCTTCATGATAAGTGCCATCCCCGCCTTCCTTGGCACCTGCCTTGTCGCTCTCAGCTTGTCAAATTCTTTCCACTCGAAATTACGTGCCCCTCCCAATCTCGCGGTCGCTTCAAACGCATTTTCCTCGTCGGGCTGCAAATGTATTTTCGCCATATAGCTGAAAGGTGCCGTTGTAAGTTTTGAAGCCCTTGCATTGGCCCGTTTTTTATAGTTTCACATCAGCGCTACCCATCCGCGCGATGGAAAACTTTTCGCGTTTGGCTAC
The DNA here is from genome assembly GCA_004369065.1 of Pluteus cervinus. NCBI lineage: Eukaryota > Fungi > Basidiomycota > Agaricomycetes > Agaricales > Pluteaceae > Pluteus > Pluteus cervinus. The sequence goes on from ML208693.1 coordinate 16,807, forward strand.
AACCCACATCCCACCAACCTAGCCGCGGGTACCCTCGATCAATCAGGGCTTCGGGTGCGACTCCTGCCCGCTCTCACCTTGCTTGCCTAACGCGTATTGCTCCCTGCGGCATTGGGATTCAAGACAATGCATTTGGGCTCCCCTGCGGTTTTATCTCTTGCATTTCTCCGACGCGGCCAGGTTCGATGTGGAGGAGCTGCTGTTGGAGGGTGGTTGATCATGATAGCACCGTTGAAGCAATCGCGCCGCACTTGATCTCTTCAGATCCTTGCTTGGCTGCTTGTCCTGTGCTTCAGATCCTGGCGCTTGCTCTGTGTTTTTATGCACCCCTCCTACTTCATTGGCAACTTGACGTTTGCAAACGGCTGCCTTCGACAAATCCTTTCGCGACCACAGCAATCAATTCAGGCCCTGGACGGTTTCCTTCATGCCCTAAGCGATGGTGTTCAAGTAGAAGAAAATGGTGAGATGGAAAGCGGATCAAGAGAGCGGGTGTGATCTAGACGGGCGAATGACTTTGGTTTCGCGAACAACTGCCTATCAATCAGCCATGTCACCCGGAATGCCTGGAGTTCTTAGATAAACACCTCGACGTCGTGATCAATTTCTCTTGTTGACCCGCTGTTCATAGGCCATAATATAATCCGCCGTTTTCACCCACCAGTATGGATGCTTGGTCCGTGACAACGTCGTTGTTTAGGCCCCGAGCAGCAAATCCAAAAACAAAGGTAGAGGGGTCTGCGGCCATCATAATGATTCGGGGCGAGAGCGTGTACCATCAACAAGTATCAAAGGTTCGCCCAATAGCGACCGAATATTATCCGCTGTTGGCGTATCTGGATGCCGCACGCCCGTGTCTTCTGCACCTACGTCTCAGATCGCCTTCCCATATTCACGGGTATGGCGGGGGTCAATACACGGGCGTATATGAGCGAAATAAGATACGCCTCTATTGTTGTCCTCAAATCGAAGATGACGAAAAGCTTATTCGACGTCCACGGCATCACCCAGGTTGTGCAGGCTTTCTTTTCCCCTCTGGATCCGAACACCCTCTCATCGCAAAACCACTTGTTTTCCGAAAGCATGAACACCTGCACAACTTATAATATGATAACCCAAAACATGAGCGCCACTTTGGGCGTCTATGGGTGTCCCCAGGTGGGTTTCCTCCTTATTTCGCCTAATGCTTCCATTTGCTCACGTTTTCCTAGGGTCAATTGAATGGGAAGAGACTACTCAGGTCCAACCAAGCGACAGAAAGCGCGACGTTGAGAACGAAGTTGTCAACAACGCGTGGGTCATTGTTTAGACCTCTACCCGCCCCGACATCATATCTTTATACCCAATTCCTTGGCTAGGTTCCATGACGCGGTCCCTTCTCTCGTCACACAACGCTCCACGCAGTAATAATCGACAGGTGCGAATGCACTCACCTCACCGTTGGAATAGGGTGAACGTATTCTCCTTTCAACAATACGCACACTAATGCTTGAATAGGATGGTTTCCTGCCCTAGCAGTACCCACGAGACCCAAAAAAAATCAATTTGAACAGGATAGGTTAGCGGGTATAGGGTGAGTTACAGCCATTTTGCCAAACTTTCGGCCAGTACTGACACTGGCGCCTGTCAGGACGCATTTGTTGGCCACAGTCGCGCGCACGACCTGCAAGCCGATGATTTGGCGCACTGTCAGGCGTCGCCGATGCCACTGCGGGTAGGTCCCTTCTTCATTTTTATAACTGCGGCAGAAGTGCTCATCCTCCCATTACAGCACAGACGATAAGAGGCATGAATACGACGATGCGGGGTGTGTTGACGAGACTGATCAAGAAGGGGAAGCGGATATGATGGCGACGATGAAAGCGACTAGCAGAGCAATCTAAGCACGAAGCTGATAATGTTGCACTGTTGGGATGTGTAAGACGAGCACGCACATTCAGCCCTTATTCATACATCTACCTTGCTTCTACCAGCCTTTTCCTTGCGGTACTATCCAGTCAAGACTCCCCAAGAATTATTGCGTCAGTATTGTTCATTAGTCCCCTAAAATTATCGTGACCTCGTTCTTCATTCAATCGCCTGAAATGTCGAAACATAATCACGTCATTATGCTTGGTGCTATCACCTAGGACATGCACAGATTACTGAATTGCAGTATAACCGCCACGTCCAGGTATTAGCAGCCCAAAGCTTCGCGTTGCCTGCAAATAGTCTGAACTGCAGTATAACCGCCATGCAGTCAAAAACGTGCGTCTGACAAGGTAGCTTAGACACCCGAAGTACGACAACGGGACATTTTCCCGCCGCGGGAGCCGGTAAATTTGCTGCCGGTTCTGGTTCCGTGCAGCCCTCCCGTTCCCAAACCTCAGTCCAAAAAAGAACCCTCTCAATTGATAGTGCCTAACGATGATTACAAGGACTCGACTGTGGACAAAAAACTGCCAAAACTACAAATACAGCTACAGCTTGCAACGAACGGAGTTCCATTGGACAAGGACTGTGTATGGCTACTTGATAAATAAAACAAGTTGAACAAAAATTGGCGACGCAATACGTGCAACGATATTCACAAAAATGATGATCACCAGTACCCATGTTGGAGAGAGTTCTTAGTCTACCCGTCTCCCACCAAGGTTCCAGAGGGCATAACCAAGAACATCCCAATCGAGCGGGCGGGCGGTAGTCACCGACCGATGACGAAGCTCCTTCAATGTATCCATGATCATGGAATGAGGCCACTCTGCCATCTTTTTGAGGTCATCCATGTTGCGGCATCCATACGCGACGAGGTCAGGCAGTAGGTGTGGGATTCGGTATTGAGCACGATTCGTCAAAAAATCTAGTAACTCGGTTTCACCAGGGGTTCGAGCTTCAGTTTGGCGTACGTCACGTCCAGCCAAATGGGATGGTATAGGCCTGGGTGCGAGGCCACCACGCCCACGCAGAGTACTGCCACGCGCAGACCGATTCAGCTGGCGTGGTTGAATGGTTGAGTTATCACTGGCAGGAGATTGAGTCTGTCGACTGCCACTTCCACCGGCAGAAGCATGGTGTCGCCGTTCAGAACTTGAGGATGGTCCGGCATTACGGGCCACATGGCGAGGCGTTTGGCGCCGTGCACTCTGAGTCCTTTGTCCCATACTTTGACTACCATTAGAAGTGCTTTGGCGTCGCCCGTTGTGCCGTATGTTATTGATTCGAAGGATTAGATATTGCCGGAGGGCATCTTTATGGCTTTGTCGAGCAAAATACTTGGGCTGTTTCTTCGCAATCTGACATGAACTAATCAGCGCACGATGAGAGGTCCAGCTGAGGGATGAAACAGACAGCCGCTAGGAGGCGGACGAGGGAATCTCCCTGTTGCGTTGGTGGGGCAGCATCAGGAGACACATCCATATATTCCCTCATCACATTGTCGATGTACTTCTGTCCTTCACGTCAGCATCTATCTCGTCAATTACACTGTATAAACTTACTTTCAGTTGTTCCCAGACCTCTTCGTCCTCTTCCGTGTCTAGCCCGAGTATCTCTTGAAGGGCTTTCGCGGTCATTTGTAGGGGAGGCTCTCAGGCTAAGTCGTAGGATGGGATAGAAACAGTGGCGTGAATGTAGGAGATAAAGTTTGTGGACCACCACTGGCAAGAAATTTTGTAGGGTTGGCGGTGTCCCCTTGCTGCTTCGGCCTTGACGCGAGGTGGGGTGCAAAGGAACGGCGTCTTGGTTTTCAGCTAATCACAAGCCATAGCATCTTCCAAGGTGCAAATCGAGAACGATGAGATCTAGGAAAATGAGATACCAAGAATCATGAAAGCGAAGTCAAAGTGCAGATCTCGAGTCAAATGGGATAGTAGAAGGCGTCTGGGAACGATCCGCCCAGTGACAGCCCAATACTCTGTCCTCCGAGTCGACGCGAGGTGGAGTGAAAAGAAACGGCGTCTTCGTCCTCAGGTAATCACAAGCATCTTCCAAGGCGCGAATCGAGAACAATGAGATCTATCACAATGAGATACCAAGAATCATGGAAGAGAAGTCAAAGTGTGGATCTCGAGTCAAATGAGATAGTAGAAATCAGATTTGGGAACGATTCGCCCAATGACAGCCAAAGGATAATCGCCCGCATGATCGCACGCTCACGAGCAGCGGCGTCTTGGTCCATGGCAAGCAACAGAGCAGGTACGAGGTGCGGCGTCTGCCAAACCGCAGACGAGGGAATATGAAGGAACGAGATGGGGGTGGAATCTGGCTGGTAAGCGATTGAGTCTCTCGAGTAGCAAAGCTGCATAGCCGCCGCCCGGATATCATGGCCAACGCGAGAAGGAAGGTATCACTGTACCATCTGACACAAAGGAAAGGGCCTAGCCAAAAAGCCTAAACTTGATATTAATGAAACTTAATGACAGGACTGCTTCCCACAGGCCGATCGGTGGATCTAACCAAATGGCATGCTGTGAGTCAATTCTGACTCGTGAACAGACGACGGATTGGGAACAATGAGCCAGCAGGTGGAACGAAGGAAGATTTGGGAACGGGAGGAAGGCCGATCTGAGCATATATGGTAGTTTCCAGCAACTGATGAATTTGACAAGCCAAGAAAGAAGGAACACCATGTGGCGGCAAAGTCGCATCTGTGGCGACGGGGATCTTGTCATCAATTCCAGTTCGATCCAATACAACCTGCTAGTGTTGTACTAGTGCCAAACCGATCCAATTTCAAGTTGTGTTCCATACAAGGAATGTGCAAAGGCAAGGAATGCGCAAAGGCAGGGCGCAAAAAGATGATGTTAGCGTTGGAATCGGCGAAAAGCAACCCGAGTCTGAAGGCGAAAGATACAAGACGCGAATCAACAGAAAGAGATGATACAGGTCGATAACTATTCCTCTTCCGACTCCAGTGCTAGAAGCGGTAGTATTGACTTTCTCAGTAATGATTTTTTGGTGAGGGACCAGACAGCTGTTGGCTGGCAAGTGATTTGAGTCTCTAGTAACCAAGCCAGGCTCGAAGCGGTTCAAAGCACCTTGGGTGTATGACGTACCATAATCCAGCATTTTGGATGAACGCCTCGTCGTGTGGGCTGTCATGCGTCATAGTTCCCAGGAACCCTGCATTTGATCTACACGCGGTAGTGGCCAGCAAAAGGACGTGCCAAAAGCTGGTAGTCCTGGAGTAGCAACCAATCTTTCCATAGCACAATGAGGGACCTTGGTGAGTTCACTATATTTGTGCAACAATCAGCTACATATTTATGCTCGCGCACCCAAAAAGATCCATGCCTTATCAACCGCCTACATCCAGAACTTCTTTCAGAAATATTTCTAGTGGCACATTCACAAACGACGCTCAAAAGAAAGGCTATGCTTGCCCTTCGTGCTACTTGGGTTTGCAGATACTGGAGAAGCACTGCCCACAACCACCGTCCGCTTTGGGCGGTCATCACGATATCTCGCGTCGACTGTCTTGAGCATTTCATCACTCTATCGAAGACGGCAGAACTCACCATCGCTTTGAGCAAGATCGGTGTGCCAGAATCAGACATCTGGGCCAAGATTCTCGGCTCTATTCCACGCGTCACTCACTTGGCCTTATGTCCAACAAGACGAGACGGTTTGATGGGCTTATCGGGATCTCTGGTATCAAATGATTCCAGTATGCCAGTTCTGGCACTCAGGGATCTGGAATTGTGCCGTTTGGACATCCGGGAGCTTGGATTTGCGCTCAATCCCCTCCACACACTCACTCTCAAAAAATGCTCTTTCATCTGGGAGCGTTCCTTTGGGATGTCGACCACACTTACCAACTTATGCATCGAGTATCCTACCATCCTGATCCCATATACAGATATCCTCCTGCAGCTCCAAAATTCACCATGTATCAAAACCGTCGACCTCTCGGACGCCTTGACTCTTCCGTTACAGCATACCCCCACCATCCACAAACCTATTATCCTACCCTCGTTGCGGAACCTTGTCCTGAGGGAAAGTGAGGATACGTCAATGGGTGCCGTGCTACAAATGGTTCGGCTCCTTGATTTACCTGGTACCCCAGCACTTCAATTTTTGACGGATAACACGGTGGACCTCATTCCTCAGCTCCTTCAAGCTGCACATACAGCCTGCCGTCAATTCACAATTACCTACGCCTCCATCCTCACTCATTCAGAAAGCTGGTCACAAATTTCGATTGCTAATGACCAGAATCCTTCCCACTCTTCCATCACCTTACGAATTGACCATGGTTACAACGTTGATGTGTTCACGACCGCCATGGACGATCTTGTGCTGGACCAGGTGGAATATTTCCACATCGGACATTATGAATATGGATTATCTACAGATCGCTGGATCGAAGCGGTGGGGGGGCCCAACTCACGTCTTTCAACCCTGGTCCTACAATGTGAAGCCATTAACGAGTTTACAGGTTTTGTGCAAGATCAATTCCCTCGACTTGAAGTACTCATTTTCTATGATGAAGCTGAAACTGCCGAAAAGATTGCGATCCCGATTCACCTCATCCAAAGCGGCAGACAATACACACAACTTAGGCGAGTGGTTTTTTGTGGTTTGGATGAATGGGATCGTTCAGACAAGGCAATCGAGTTATTGAAACAAACAGGGTGTAAAATCAAGTTCAAAAAGGGGGATTATATTGTTGATTACTACGAAGAGTAATTGCTCAGTAACCACATGGAATAGATGTATCAAATTGGACCGAAGACTTCCAGATTCATCCCACCTTACTCTCTTTTGACTACACCATATAAGGCGACGCTATCTCTATGAACTCACTTACACAAACCCTCACTCCCCAGCGCACTGGCAACCTTACACCAATATGCAAACCTCCGCTTTGTCTCTCTCCTCTCACACTCTCTCAATGTCCATTCAATCAACTGTATCATCAGCAACTTCAATGACATCACAACCCTGATCTAAAGTCGATGTAGATATAACACGAACCGCCGAGCCTTTCAGCAAATCCAGTAGAGACCCCTTATCACGCGAAACACCACAGAATAAGCTAGCAGTACATCTCGTCGGTATGTCAATATTTCCAATATTATTCCGCTTGGACAATTTGAGCACCTGGACAGAACAAGCAACCAAGTCTTACCTACCATGTTCCTCACCTCCTCACCTCCTCACCTTCCTTTCAAGGCCAATCCACCGCAAGGGTCAGTAGCCAACTCTCCCACCTAACGCACTCGTTCAATACCGCCCACCTTCGCTCACCTATAACGCCGGCCATCTACCCGGCAACACCCGTTCCAGCTGTGACTGATTCGAGTCACTGTGCACCAAAGGCCAAACCCCAAGGCCTTGCACCAATTAAACCGTTCTTACACAAAGTGGGCATGATGTTCTTCATCCATCAAGATCATCCAACTTTGTTTTACAAACTGCCTTATGCTACTTGGAGGCCAGACGCCCAAGATTCCAGGTCTTGTTGACGCTCCTTCGATGTCATCATCCCAACCGTACTGCGCCTGGCAGAGCCACGTTCTCAGCTCGAGAATGGGCTAAACGCTGTCCAGATTCATGACGACGATGACATTGATTCATCGGTTGCCAACACGGCATCGTTGGTAAGACGCCTGCCAGTATGACATCCCCACCCTCTTCCAAATTCAATATAGATATAACGCAAACCACAGGGCCCAAGCTGCTTAGCAGATCTCATATGAGTCAACTCTAGATAACTCACTTACACAAACCCTCACTTACCGTGCTCATCCAAACTCGCACTCGAGGGCACAGCCAACCTTACGCCAATATGCAAACCTCCACTTCATCTCTTTCCTCTCCTTCTCCCTCAATTCAATCAACTGTATTATCAGCAACTTCAATGACATCACCATCACCACCCTCTTCCAAACTCAATATAGATGTAAACCAAACCACTGAGCCTGACCTTTTTAGCAAATCCAGTCAAGACCCTCTATCACGCAAAACCCCACGAAATAAGCTAGCAGCACGCCTCGTCGGTATGTCAACTTTTTTAGTGTTGCACTTCAAAAACCTGAGCACTCTGACAGGACAAGCAATCAAGTCGTTGTCCAAGATCTGGCAGGATATACCTACCACCTCACCTCCGCACCTTCCTTTCAGGGCCAGACCGCCGCAAAAGTAGGTATCTGATGCTCCCACCTAACGAAATCATTCAATACCACCCACCTTCCCTCACCTGTAACGCCGACCATCTCCCCGACAACACCCGTTCGGGCTGTGACTGGTTTGAATCACTCTGCGCCAAAGACAAATCCCGAAGGCCTTGCGCCAATTAAACCGTTTGTACACGAAGGTCTTCGTCGATCGAGAACCTCCGGTTTTGTTTTACAAACAGCCTTGTGCTACTCGGAGGCCATATGGCCCAAGACTCCGGACCTTGTTCATGCTCCATCGACCTCATCATCTGCACCTCGAATCTCCCATGACGCGATCCAAGACCTGGTAGAACCATGTTCTCAGCTCGAGAATGGGCTAAACACTGTCAGGATTTTGATGAAGATGATGAGGATGACATCGATTCATCAGTTGCCAACACCACATCCGAGTCGCTTCTGGGCCCTTCACCAGATCTCCCATGGTCTACCACCTCGAGAGATTAGTCGGTGTGAACATGCTCTCGGGGAAGCACTTGAATGGCGGCTTTGGGTTGGTAAGACACCTGCCAGTATGACATCCTCCAGTCCCCCTCCCCATTCATCCATTGTTCCTTCACAAAGCGAAATTTGCATACCATCTCCACCATCACTACC
>ML208694.1:15127-25435 GCA_004369065.1 Pluteus cervinus
AACCACAGGTTCCAAGTGAGAATGTGGTCCTATTGCCCTTTGCAGCTGGTTAAATTGCGAACACTGATCTGAACCATATCCCCTTTTTGAAGCAGATGATTCAGAACATAAGAATAGTGGAGCCTTTCAGCTTGTGAGATGAAACACCAAAATTCATCTGGGAACTAATCTTTGTGTTCTGGTCCATGAACTGAACTCTAAATGTTCAAGCTGAACCACAAGTTCTAAGTGAACCATGGTCAGATAGATGGTTTGCTACTCATAAGATTCAAGGGCCTGATTTGGAACATGTTCTTCTCTTCACACAGGTGGTTCAACACACAAGAGTTTGGTTCTTGGTCCTTGTGAAATGAAACACCAAAATCTTAGGACAACATTCTGTGTTCTAACTTATGAAGTGAACTCTAAATGTTGATGTTAAACCACAAGTTTGAACTGGAAACATGGTTAGACAGATGGGTTTCTGCCAGTAAGATTCCAAGAGCTAATTTGAAACACATCTTCTACTTGAAATGGACAGTCATTCAACACATAAGGATATTTTATTTTGTAAAGCAAAACACTAAAATCCATTTGGAATTAATCTTTGTGTTCTGGTTCATGAACCAAACTCTAAATCTTGAAACTGAACCACAGGCTCTAACAGCAACATGATCATATAGGTGGTTTTCTGTTAGGAAAAGTACAAGAGCTGATCTGGAACATAATTCTTTGGTGATACAGGTGATTCAACACATGAGAAATTTATCTTGTACTTGTGAAATAAAACACAAAAATTCATTTGGAATCAAACTCTGTGTTCTAATTCATGAAGTGAATTCTAAACGTTGAAGTTGAACCAGGAGTTCAAACTGGAAACATCACTTACAATAGATGGTTTTCTGCTGGTAAGATTCCAAGAGCTGATCTGGAACACATGTTCCTTGTGAAATAGGTGATTCAGTGCATGAGGATATTGGGTCCTTTCAGTCTGTAGAAATGAAACCCTAAAGTCATCTGGAACTAATCTTTGTCTTTGATCCATGAACTAACTTCTAAATGCTGAAGCTCAACCACAGATACCATTGTGGAAATGCATGGTCCAACACTTGGAGTATTGCCTCTGATGGTGAACTGAAACACCACAATTTATTGTGGTTCTACTCAGGTGTTCTACTCCAACACATTGAATCAGGACAGTGTCTTGTTTTCAAAAAAAAGGTGATCCAACACATAAGAACATTGCATCAATTACAGGACACTAAGATTTACATCCAGTTAGCTTCTGAATCCGCTGACGATTCCAGATGCTGAGAAACACTCTTGTGTATACAACTGCCCGCTCCTGTGTCATATAGCTTACTGATTTTCGGATGCGACTGATTCCACTATTCCCACATTCTGCTGCACTTGAATTGATGTGAATTGTTCGAGGATCCAATGAATAGGTTTTGAGAAAGGCCGCAGGTGCACACTTTGTATGCCCCTTCGCATGAAATGTGTCGATGTTGAAACTTGTATCTGCAAAAAATTCACCTTCTCGTGTTAGGCAGTATGGCCCAAGGGCACAGGCAAAATCATAAATGACTCTGTCTGGGGGATTTGGCCACCGGGTATAGATGGCGGAAAAGACATCATTTCGTCCCTCCCCAGCCGGAATGAAGTGGAAACCGTAACAGATGCTGTGGGTGCACCACACACCCATTATACCACCAGTCAGACGCTGCTTGCCATATGTGCTGTAATATTTGGAACACTTGGATCCATGACTACCACCAGACTCCTTTCTGGTATCATGGGCAAGTGAAGGATACTTTGGTCGATAACGAATCTGCGGAAGGCTGTAGTAACAACCAGTCTAAGTCAAATGTCAAAATCTGCACAAGTCTGGTGAAAAGTATCTTATTCCTCACCTTGCGCCAATCTGTCTCAGGAACTAAAACTGGATCAAGGACTGCAGGCACCCCATTTGAAGTGATTTGAGACAGGACTTTTGCTGAAACTTCGTGAATCCATGTTAATGTGCCCACCAAATCCTCCGAAAGAGGCTCTGTTGAGCTTCGGCGGCTCTCCTCGAGGACCAGCTGGATAGCTGGAATCTGAATTACTTTCCCAGTTGCAAGCTTTTCTGGCGAGCTTAGTAGCTCCTTCAATGCATTGAGTGCAGGCCTGTTGGCGGTTTGGAGGGCTGATTCTTCAGCAGCAATCTGATACAAATATTTAGATTCAAGTTGAGTGATTGTGGGACTAACATACCTGCGTAAATAGTGCAACATATGCTGCTGAAGGAGCACCAGATGTCAATGCCGACAAACTAAAAATCCGTTTGAAAAGCCGCCCAAGCGCCACATTAATTCCCTCGAGTTCTTTCTCCAGTACAGGTATTGATTGGATAAGGCTACCCAATGCCTTTTGTTCCTTCTCTGTGGGATTGAAGCCCTCAGTTTTCATGAGCAGTTTGTGGATATGACTGAGGTGTGGTGAAGATGCCACATTGGATAGCGAGCGTCGAATGGCTGTATTTGGGATAAGTTGTTGTTTGCTAATGTACTTGCGATTGTGAGAGGGTGAATGGTCGTCAGTGTGGGTAGGGGGTTGGATGGAGGATTGTAGGTGTTTTCGACTGAATGAGAGAGTAACGCCGTCCCAGATAGTGACAGTTGGAGTTGGACCACAGGTTGGGCAAACCATATCACCATCTCGAATTTGAAGGTTGACAAATGCGAACCATAAGCCTTCATCAGAGATGAGAGGGTGTGGAGAAGCACGTGCATGATAAAATCGAGAGACTTGTGTCGTCCAGGACTTGAAAGGTGTTTCAGAACATGAAAAAGCACTTGTATAGCCATCAAGCAACTCATGTGTGAACAGAGATGTGTTGTTGAGGTTGAAAATCCCGAGGTCTCGTAGGTCTGGACCAATAAAGTGATGAGGTGTTCCAACGTCAAGAGAGCCTGGACAACGCTGAAGCTCAATCTCGGCAGAGTAAGCTGTGTACAGTCCATATACAATGCATTTCTTTTGGACTATTGGTTGGGATGCATCATATTGACAAGGATTGGAGTGACCTCGGCAGAAGCAGGTTGCATTTGTATCAAGAATAAGGGTCGGGGGGTGGATAAGTGGTGGAGGTGAAGCGTACAACTTCTCGTCCTGGAGAATTGCCCAACTGGGAAATTGAATCTGGCGATGGGAAACTGCCTGGAATACTCCACGAAATGTTGGTTCACGAGCCACTTGAGAATCGCATAAGACGGTTGAATTCATAACTTAAAAAAAGCTCACCGATTTCGGGTTGATTCTGTCCCTGCTCATCACCGTCATTTTCTTCATCTGCTCTCTGCCCACTCAGGCATGATTGTTTCATATATGGATGGTTGTGAACGGCACTAATGTGAGCACAGCTTGGATTGCGCTGGTCACTCTGACATTTGAACACACCCTCACTGTCCGAACCAAATGCACTCTGATATGTAACAATTGTTCTTGATTTCAGCGACGATGACTCTACTCCCACGGAGAAACGGTAGAAGTGATCAACTTCATCTTCTCCAATTGGGTCGATAGAGAAGCAAACGATTGATGCTAATTCATCCAGACCTATCCGTCATTTAACATAAGACCTACAATTTGAGGAAACGAAGTGGATTACTTACCTTCATCAGCTGGAAACATTGTCATACCGAATTCTAGGAGGAATCTAATGTGGAGACACTCTTGGTGAGCGATTGCAGCTGGGCAACAGCACCCAAAGAGGGTACTATCACCAGCAAGAGTGCGCTGAAGGTGGTACCAACTGGACTTAGAGGCAATGTTAATTTTTCAGATAAGATGCGAAATTCACGGTGCTCACCGTTGCATTTCCAGTGTTTGAGTCCCATCCCTGCACAACAAAGACCTCCGAGGATATTTGGAGCATTTTGCAATTGCCGAGTTTAATACTCTCCGAAAAGAGCACATACGACCTCGTTGCAGCAGGTATTGCCATTTCCTCGGAGCCAACAAACTCGGACGCGCTCTCAGGCATGTCATACCCATCATCAGGAGTGACGAAGCTGGTATCTCTGCTGAACTCCATCTCACTCAATTGAGGTAGGATATTGTAGACAGGTGTGCCCGATGGCGCGACGTGTGCAGGCCTGGGGCGTTGTTGACGTGTTTGCCCTGGGTCAATGTGACGTTTCCTCTTGGTGGGGGAGGCATATTTGGTGGCCGAAACACGGGGAAGAGAAACAGTGTGGTCATCATCAGAGTTGGATGGTCTAGATAGACCTATAGCATGTAAGTTGTTCATTGTGGTGGTCCACTGGCACTGGTGTTCGTGCTTGACGATGATGGCTGCTGTCGGCGACTCAGAATCCGGCATACTGACCAAGAATCTGAGATCCACCACTGATCTCAGATTGGGCCAAACAAAACAAACAACTCTGTTTATCCTGATCGTCGAAGACTTTGCAAAAATTCCCTTATAACAATGTATTACAGTTGTGAGTTGCTCGACAAATTTCGTCTCCCATCCCAACTAATTTCACCTCCCCCATTTCTGACTCGAAGTTTCCCACCTATGGGCAAGACTCTCCGCCCCCGACGCTGTCGGCGCTGCCCAGGCCGACCGCTTCTCACAGAGTGCGCTCACTCTAAATCCACAGCAGTTGACGCCGAGTTTCAGGTAAGGCTGTTTGTGTACCTTGGTAGGCCATGGCCAGATCGTTGCTGACATATCTCAAGGACGAGTTGCCCGCTCTGATGGTAAGTTAACGCTATTGTCACTTCACCACCCTGGGTTGACCTCACACCTGCCAGACTGACCTGAACATTGTTGGACCTCACACTACCGAGGTGCACAACGTGCTCACATCACCACCTGTACGTCCTTCATGGCATTGATTGTATTTTCTTCACCTTTTGACGGGTAAGCACCAGGCTGAGGCCACCCCAGAGACTTTGGCAACGGTAAGCACATTATCAACGTTCTTTGTTGTTCTTTTTATACGGGGTGATTAGGTTATCCAAGTTGATGACTCGTTGATTGATCCTCGCCTTCGCGCAATGTCAGCCAATCCGAGTTCCGTCAACATTGAGCCAGAGTCGGATCTCAAGCAACCCCGCATTCGTATCAGTGAACAGAATCCCCTCTATGGTTACGTTGAGGGCTGTTCTCGTGGAAGCCAACCATATAGTGCGCCTTTCATCTGCTATCTCTCAATCGGATGCTAGCTAATTTCCGTTATAGAACTCTTACGCCCTCGTAGATTGCGCACTTCCATCGCAAATATTTCGGATGCTCGGAAAAGGTATTACCGTGTTATGAATGAAATTATCGCCAAGGTATGTCATCCAGCATTTCTACAACTGCCTTCTCTGACGCATATAAGTGTGAGTGTCTTGGTAGAGAAACCGGTTGCTACATACTCCTCAATGCGCAACGCCTCAACGCCTCAGGTGCCCCCCTCACTTTCGCCTCTGGTCGGTTGCGGGGTGAAGCTTTTGACAAAATGATTGAGCTGAGCACCGAGTTTAGTCGAGCGGTCAGCGCACTCTTGACGGCTAAGAGCAGTACTTTGACGGAAATGGCGCTGGAGATCAACAACCTAAAGCGAGAGAGGGAGGAGGCAGAGCACCGGGCTCGAGTTGCGCAGGAGGAATTATCCAAGATTCGTGGTCGAGGGAAGGAGGGTAAGTTGCTGGGTACATTACTCGGCAACTTGGAGGAATTCACCCAAATGTCTGTTGATGAGTGTTCGGGTGATGAGGAGTAGGTTCCCTGATTTATGCAGCTATGCACAATTTTCATACTTATCCGTTGATATGGCTCTCCCTCCCCCGTACCATTCCATTCACTTAAATCCCTTCATTCATTTACACACCTCCACTCCTTCGAATTTCACTTTTCTTATGCACCTAGTGACCTATATACCATTTGATAAATTCGCAAACCTCTGAGGTAGCTAGGTAGATACATCGTGATTGAGTATCTACTAGTATTGTTTCCCCTCTCGTTTAGTTTTATCTATCTTCAAATTTACGTTGCAACTTGTCGAACACAAACGCGAATCTGCGCTATTGAATGGACTTGGCACCAATGCAGATGACCAAGACGCCAGAAAGAGTCCATTTCATTTGACTCCTGGCAGTTCCAGGCTACGGAGACCAGGCCATCTTGACATGGTTTTCCGATCCTCTGCAGAGATGGCGATGTCAGTGACTACATATACATGCCAGCCTTTGAGAAACTTCTCCGAAATCGGCATTTCCAAATGTGATACTCCAGTGCATTCATAAGTGGTCAATGACACTGAGTGATTGAGATGTAGGGTGTGGTACCAGTCCAAGTCGCTTTCGACGAGAGAAGATTCAATGATATTTTGAATGCCGAACATCTAATAGAACCTACACCCGATATACAAATAAGCACTTGAGTCCTTCTCGTTCAATGTATTTCGTTCAGTCTTCATGAAGGAGAACCACGAAGTAACAGTAAACACTTGGACGAGTAATATAGAACTACACCCAGTATATGAAAAGTACTCAAGTTCTTCTCATCCAATGTATCCTATTTGTTCAGCCTTCGCGTCAAAAAGAGGGAGCCGTGAAGCAATAGCGAATGCTTGTATGAATAATAAATGATAGTACTGCATTTATTCCATGTGCTCGTCACTTGCCACACTGTCAAGGTTGCCACATTTGTGATGTAACGTCACAAGTGCCAACCACTGACTTACGATCGTCGGGTCCCCGACCTCTTTTATTCTCATCATCGGCGTCCAACTGCGTCATCGACCTCTCTTATTCTCGTCATTGGTTGGCCACCAATCTCCCAAAATGGTATGCAGGAATCGCCTATATAAACGCTATGCAAGTCTTCAACTCCTCCCATCCCTCTCTTCCTCTCGCCTTGTTCACTTCTCTTTATCCGTTTATACTCGCCTTTCTTCTTACATCTCTCGCTCAATCCCAAACTCATCAATCGATCCCATCCCTCAGCAGCACCTCATTCTCCAGAACACGGAACAAACCCCTCGTCGGCAACCTTACAACCCTGACCAATAGACGTTCACGGCTATCACGATGCCCAAATCAGTAAGTATCTTTGCTCGATCACCAATATCTCCCCTCTTCGATGTCGTGCTTCATGGACTCTTCGCTGCTTTCGTGTTTTTTGTTTTCTTTGCCATTGATATCAGGTTTGACTACCCTTGATACATCGAGATCTTTCTTGGATGCGCGTTGACGAGTCCCACAAGGACTCGTTCGCCTATCCCTTCCCGAACTCCCTCTCCACCTCCACCCAAGGTGCATATATGCTGCGTTGACGAGTCCTACACCGACTCGTTCGCTGCCTGTTTATTTCCACTGGCGTTGACGAGAAACACCATTCTCGTTCGCCATCCTTGGCAAATTCACCAGCGTTGACGAGAAACACCATTCTCGTTCGCCATCACAACCAATTAACTAAATTACATCCCTCATTAGGATCATACTGCCTCATCAGACCCTCAAATTTGCAGCAAGGCATCGTACAGGGCACGTTCAACGAGGAGGGGGTCAAGGGGTTCGGGCGCCTTGGGCAGGGGAGGAAGTTTGACTCAGGAATCCATTCAAGCGCTAATGGACCAGGTACGCACTTCTATTATGACTTCTGGGTTCGTTCAACTAATTGGCCATAGGCACACATCATGCCGATTGTCGGAAATATCAAAATGGACGCTCTCATGCAACGTGCCATTCAGGATGAGGACAACTCCAACCTCCAATCCATCTGTTCGGATGACCTCGAACTTCAAGATCCTCGTTCTGTTACCAGCCGTCAGCGGTCTCGTTCCCCCAGGCGAGGAGATGGTGAAGGAGAAGTATTGGGAGAAAAGGGAGCCCTGAATTCGGTGGGGAGGGGAAGAAGCACAGCGATGGATGTCTCAAGGGGAAGGTCAAGGGCCAGGAACAGCTCCGAGCAGACGGATAGACGGAAGGCAAGGAGGAACAAATTTGTAAATAAACGCCACAGCGAGAAGAAGCGCGCCAAATCGATGGACTCCTCACAACCATTTGAATATCGCCTCAAAAGGACCTGTTCAACCCACCTCAAAGACTTGGCAACAATTCCGACCAATATCGGATCAGATGAATATAAGGTATCAGGGGGGGGAGGTTGGATTGGAAAGAGGGTTGATCGCGAGCGAAAGGAACCTTGGACGGTGCGCAATCTCAAGAAAGAGGGGTTTATTATTTTTCCTTGGAACGGAATGTAAGGGTCGGCTATTGAACTGATTATCTGATCTTTATCGCTAACTGGTCATATCCCAGCCAACCCCATGCCATCTTGGACAAGGAACAGCGTGTCATTGGCGCCCTCGCAGGTCAACCAGCAAATGCGCAGAATTGGGACCAAGTGTGTGAAGAGGTGAACGGTGTAATGGAGACGATGAGTCGCGACGCATATAATCAGGATTCCATCACCCCAGAAAATTCCGATCACCGTCGAGGCAAGTTCCTGGCGTTATCCAATGGTGTTTTGTTTGGTGGGGGTCAAAAGGTCAAATATATTTAGTTCCTTATTTGTACTAAATAGCGATCTGATTTCTCTTGAGTAGACACCGGCGAACCTCCGCCAAACCCTGAAGAATAGGACCATATTGGATCATGCACTTTCAAATGTATCTGTCAAGCGCATCATGGGATTTCAGAGTGGTAAGCCGTTCGATTACCCTTGATATATGCACATCTAACTTGAATTCAACATTTCAGGCTCATTTGCGACATTTGCTCCAAAGGCGTTCAAGGAGATCCAAACCCAAACCAACCTCCTCTTCTCGCATGACAAAACACTCCGACGAAACACTTCTACAAGTGTCTATCCTGCGACAACATTCAACTGTGGACCACGAACCGTCTGCCTCGAACACGTTGACCATGGTAATGCACCGAACTCGATGTGTGCAATCACCGCCTTCGGCAGATACGATCCAAAAAAGGGTGGTCATCTCATCCTTGTGGATCTCAAGCTCGCCATCGAGGTTCCTCCAAATTCAACTGTCCTCATTTTATCTGGAGTTATTGCCCACGCCAACACTCCGGTTCGGTCTGGCGAGGTGCGCAGATCACTCACCCAGTTCTGTGCAGGTGGTTTGCTTCGGTTCGTCGCACATGGATTTCGGACCGTGACATCTATTAAGGAGGAATTCGGGGAGAAGGCAGGTCAGGCTATAGTTCGAGCAATTGATGGAGAGCCTGGAGAGAGGTGGAAGCGAATGTTGGGTTTGTTTTCGAAATTTTCTGAATTGGAGATGGATCGGGACAAAACCTTTCGGGGATTGTAGTTAATAAATTATTCCTGAATAATATTTTTGCGTTGCACCACCCTCCAGGGCATGTATTGGTGAAGGAATATAATAGATGAAGTGTGTTTCCCAACACGAGTTTCATCCCACTCTGCCGTTCATACTTGTAACCTCGATTCCGAATCCAATCCCTTCACTTGCTCAGCTGTCATTGTCATGCCCCCTCGCTCAAAAAACAAACCACCCCAAGGTATGCGTCCAATTGGTGTTGTACTTGAGATGTGGACTTACAGAAGTAGAAAAAAGTTTCGATGTCCTTTCTGCCGAGCTTGAAAAAGCCCGCACGAGGCAATCAATGTGTGCTGCTAAACTAAACGAGATCGAGGAGAAGATTAAGATCCGTGGTGGCAACATCAGTTCGTTTCATCCTCACCGTAATTATTCTCTCTGACTTGTCCCAGAATCGAAAAAGAATGCAGAGAAGGCTCTCGAAAAAGCCAGTTCAGCTTTGAAGAAGCTTGAGCTCGATGCCATCGCCGCAGCAGCAAGTCAGTCTGGTACGTGTATTCGATCCTACAGTCATATGGACAATTTGCCGTCTCTAACACTGTCAAAACCGTCCCCAGCTGCACCTGCAACTACTACTCATGTCCCTTCCACTATCAGCGCCTCGGCGCCTACTTCCAACACACCTCCTAGTCTCGGGCCGACTCTTGCACCACCGGTTGCTACTTCCATTGCAACCTCTAGTCTTGGTGTGACCCCCAGCCTCGACGCGCCTGTTGCTACTTCCACTGCTAGTCTTGACACGCCAGTCACTATTTCCAACAAATCCCCTACTCCTGATGCCTCGGTAGCTCATGCTAATGCATTATCTGGCTCTGACGCGTCTGCTGCTGCTCCCACCACGCCTGCTGGTCCCAGCAAGTCTGCAGCTACCCCAATCGTTCTTGATCCAAGTTCTCACGCGCCTACTTTAACTGCGCCTGCTACCAACACTCCCAGTTCCGAGTCCGAACGAAGTGAGAACTCGGCTTTTATCGAAAGTTGGATG
>ML208695.1:9697-25338 GCA_004369065.1 Pluteus cervinus
TGGATGGACTGCACTTCATTTAGCAGCTAAAAATGGCCACCAAGGAGTTGTAGAATATCTGGTTGGTGCAGGAGTCAACCCTTCCAGTTCTGAGCATGATGGATGGACTGCATTTTATTTAGCAGCTGAAAATGGCCACCAAGCAGTTGTAGAATATCTGGTTGGTGCAGGAGTAAACCCTTCCAGTGCTAGGAAGCATGGTCAGAGTGCACTTCATGCAGCAGCTAAACATGGCCACCAAGCAGTTGTGGAATATCTAGTTGGTGCAGGAGTCAACCCTTCTGGTGCTAGGAATAATGGTCAGAATGCACTTCACTTGGCAGCTCTAAATGGCCACCAAGCAGTCGTGGAATATCTTGTTGGTGCAGGAGTCAACCCTTCCAGTGCTAGGAATGATGGTTGGAGTGCACTTCATTTGGCAGCTCTAAATGGCCACCAAGCAGTTGTGGAATATCTGATTGATGCAGGAGTAAACCCTTCCAGTGCTAGGAATGATGGTCTGAGTGCACTTTATGCAGCTGCTAAAAATGGCCACCAAGCAGTTGTAGAATATCTGGTTAGTGCAAGAGTAAACCCTTCCAGTGCTAGGAAGCATGGTCAGAGTGCACTTCATGCAGCAGCTAAACATGGCCACCAAGCAGTTGTGGAATATCTGGTTGGTGCAGGAGTCAACCCTTCCAGTGCTAGGAATGATGGTCAGAATGCACTTCATTTGGCAGCTCTAAATGGCCATCAAGCAATTGTGGAATATCTTGTTGGTGCAGGAGTCAACCCTTCCAGTGTTAGGAATGATGGTTGGAGTGCACTTCATTCAGCAGCTAAAAATGGCCACCAAGCAGTTGTGGAATATCTGGTTGGTGCAGGAGTCAACCCTTCCAGTTCTGACAATGATGGTTGGACTGCACTTCATGCAGCAGCTGACAATGGCCACCAAGCAGTTGTAACATATCTGGTTGGTGCAGGAGTCAACCCTTCCAGTGCTGACTATGATGGTTGGAATGTGTTTCATTTGGCAGCTAACCATGGCCAGATAGCAGTTGTGGAGTATCTTATTCAACAAGGAGTCAATCCATCTACTGCTACAACTCGAGGTGACACTGGCTATTCTTTGGCAGCAAAAAACAACAATCCAGGCATCATGGAACTTTTATCAGCCTATGTTCAATTGTGATTACCCCAATATCATGTCACCTTATCTTACTATAATTTATCATTTACAATGTCATGTCTTGATGTCCCTAGATACAAGTGTTTTTTACTGTCTTTTTCTGTTCCACTGATGTTGAATTTGCTCTACTCTTGATTTGCTCATGATACTTGATACATTTTCAGTTACATTTGTATGTTTCTCCATTGTTAAGACTTCTTCAACCACTAAGTGTACAACTAATTGATTTCTGCAGCCAGTGTGATGCCATTAAATTAATGCAATACAAACAACTTTTCATAAACAATCTTATACATAACATGGCTGAGATGTGGTTACCACCAGTGCTCGTGTCCCTTTGTATCTGCAATACATACAACAAGTCCAAGTCCAAACCAAGACCACAGCAACAAAATCTAAGGCTAGAAATGGTAAGTGGTGTAAGTCAACACAATATTATCAAATGTAAAGTAGTGAAGTGATTATACAGACAGAAAGAGAAATAGACAAGTAAAAATAAAGCTATCCAATACAAGGGAGTGCAATGAATATTCAAGAAGCTAACCCACCAAAAGGGCACATTAACTTAGATAAGTAAGTGAATGTCCACTGATAACATAGTCCATCACACTATCTACTAATCCTACTGGGGATTTGATACTCTCCCCTGCCCCCCAAGAGCCTGTGTTAGCTCACTAACATTAGTGAGGTAGGTCCCCCAATCATCCAACCTGTATGGTGAAGCAAGTTAGCATGTAATCCCAAAGAGTATAGACAACAAAGAAAACCACGAGAGTGTGAAGTGAGAGAAAGAAAGACACGTACTCAAACCCAGTTGGAGCATTGGACCACATGACCATAGTCCCATTATCAACATATGACTGAGGTGGTGGCATAACCCTCCCTGATCCCCCATACCCATATAGTTGTTGTTGCTGCTGTAATTGTTGGTGAGGATGACCTGGGTGATGTGGAGGATGCATCTGTGCTGGATGTTGAGGATGACCACCACCCAGCCTCGATGTCCTAACTGGCCCAGGACCCCCCGTCGATGACGACTGGATCTGCCCTTGAGTAAATGGCATACCAAACGCCGCGGCCATCCCCATCTGCTGGTCTTGACCCCCACCTGTCGCATATACCCCTTCCATCACACCAAACGTCGAGGCCATAACGCCCAAGTCACCTGGATAACCCCTCGAACCGCTAATTGGACTTTCGTCAACGCCCACAGCAAGGGAACCCGACGGACTCCCAGTAACGACAGGTGACGTCGACGAAACCGGCGTACTCGCCGCAGGTGACACCCTCGAATCGGCTGACACACCCAAGCTCCCGCTCGCACCACCATACCAATACGCCTCGGGAGGGATGTTGAGTGGTGATTGTCCAGTTGACGAAAACTGGACTTGGCCGTGGAGCGGAATCGAGCCAAGCTCGTCGCTGTATATCGGCAGAGTAAAAAGCTGACTCGACCTGTTTGAGGGTTCGTTGGTGGTTGAAATACGAGGCAGGTGTTGACCTGCTTGAGATAGAGTGCCGGTGCGAGAGGTTGCGGGTGGAGGATGGGCGTGACGTGGTTCTTTCGCCTGCCACGAGGATGGTTTGGTAATAGACGGGACGGCCTCCTTTCCCATTACTCGTTTGGACCCAGCAAGCGGCCGTGGACCATCAGAACACGATGGTGGCGTACAACCCTCGGTGGTCGCAGAGACGGGACTATCGGAATCGCGTTCGCGTTTATTTGTGCTTGGCGGACTTGGTTGAGGAAGCGGTAGCTCTCCCACTGACGCCAATTCATATAGCACATCCCTACAAATAGTAAGTCGTAGTCCTTCGATGATCAAGGGTGGAATTTACCAAAGACGACCGCACGCGTGCCATCGTTGCTCGAGGCAACGTAGGACCGACATGCATTTATGCACGTCCGCAATCTCCTTCGTGGGGTCTGTTGAAAGGCCCGAGCGCTTTCCTCCCCAAATGTTCAGCAACAGAACAATACCAGCCGTGAAGGCGGACATCTACAAGCACAACAAGAGAACGTATCAATACCATACGACGCAGAGAGGAACCATAGATAACAGGAGCCAAGAAGGGACAGCAGAAGAGGGGATACGAAGGGAGAAAATAGAGAGAGGACATACGGACCTGTAAGTGTGGCATCAATGTCTTAGACCTTCTCCGTTGGATATCGACGATATGACTGCAGGACCTCGCCGCGTTCGTACAAATCGCCAGCGAAGGGAAGGACAACGGCGACGGCTTTCTCGGTGATGGGATGAAAGGTCGGTGGATAAGAATCTGAATGTTGTAATAGCAGGTGTAGAGGAGGACGGATTGATTGAAGAATAATTCATTTTCTCGTGATGGATCCCACCGAACTGTCAATGGAGTAAGTCTTGCGAAACAAAACGAGACGTAAAACCTACGGAAATCGGGCACGCTATCGACCCATTTGTTCAACGCTGAATCGAGTTCCGCAACGATATGTTGCTCCCACTGAGGTCCCACGAACCCAAGCAGGATTTTCGACTTATTAATAGAATACTATAGGGAAGTCAGTATAGGGACGAGATTAGGAATTGAAGCGGAGAGGACAGCGGGGGAAGGGAGTAAAACGCACAATAGTTCGTAAAGAGAACGAAAGCACTTGATTAAGTTTGAGAAATAGATTAAACGCTGTCACACGAGATGGTTTATCCGACGGTTGCTTGAACCGGTCGTCGGGGTTTGGTGCATCCCAATATTCGTCGTCGCACTCGAGGGGTAATTCGAGATCAAAACTACATCGAGAAACGTGTCAGCATATAACCCAAACAAAAGGTGAAGGACTTACTCCTCATCTTGAATCGCGCACGGTCGACCGAGGGCTGAGCTGACCATACGATCCATAATCACCAATACCCTGTGGCGAAGTTAGCCAAGAATGCTCAATAAAGACACAGCAACAAGGACCACAAACCAAAACGCTCGTTTCCACAACTCCGACTCCACAGTGTTCTCGCCCCTATGCGTCTTCCTCCTGTGTGCACCCACATCTTGTGCCAGCCTAATACCGATACCAACCATGGTCCAACATGCTTGAGGCGCTGACGAGCCTTGAAGGTACTGAACGGACAGCTATTTGCGACTATCAGCTGAAGAAGGAAAGAACGCCAAGCGAGATGACACGTACACAGTAGAACTGTAGGTCGTACACCGATGGTGGGTCCAGTAACGATTTTTTGACGATTTGGACTTGATCGAAGTACTTCCACCCGTTGGAGTGTAAGGTTTCGACGCCATCCAGCCGGACCCTGACGTCCTCCGTGTACCGAGAACCCACAGCACATACAAGGAGAAGAGTGGCGCCGAACATTTCATGCGTTAGATGAAGGCCATCTTCGATATTCTTGTCGAAGGTTGGTCGGTGAAGGAGGGGGTAGAATATGTTGATATTTTCGAAGTACAAGTTGATCAACGTCTCGAGTAGACCGTGTTCAGGAAATTCATATGGCGTATGCGGAAGTTGAGCAGCCGCTTGTTCCCACTGCGGAACGAATGTATATGAGCCCCCTAATCGACATCAGAGCAAAGTGATAATACTCACCGGTCTTATCGACCAGAACTCAGGCCTTTTCCCACCCCAGTTGTTGTGCTTCGCCTGATCCCCCGTCCCCGTATACTCATGTTTCAACTCAATCGCCGTCTGAATGAGCATCGCACCACTCGACTTCCCGAAAAACCTATAACCCCCCGGACGTAGATCCAATTTTTTCAAGTTATCCGCGAGCATGACATGAGCGAAGTCGTCATCGGGATCCACTTCCTCCAGCCTCAAAGGTTTCTGGACATCGGACAATTGCCGGATTGCCGACGTGGCCGCATCTCGAGTATTCACTGGATTGTGGCGGACGACACCTGATGAGAAGGTTCGTGAAATTGTGGCTAGTTTCTCGGCGAGCCAGCTATCCCGGTCGACGTTGTTATCGAGGTCTTTCAGAAGGTCTTCATCTGGACATATCTGCGAACGGAATGAGCATATCAAGCAATACGAATGAGACTATATGCTCGCGTGGACCAGTCTAATGACGATGGGAAATGTACATACGCGGTGTAACAGCTTTTCGAGTTTCTCCACTCGATTCTCGAGGCTTTCCACATAGCTGTCGAGCACGTGTGAGTAAGACGTTCAATGAAAGGCTAAGTAGGGCTACCAACCCCTTGGGTGGACCGCGTTTCTTAAGGAGTGGTACGAAACGTCGCTTCAAGATGTAATAGAGAAGTAATAGTAATGACGAACCTTAGCTGCCTCAATATAAGTGCATTCGAAGCTATACGCGATGCAGTTGGAACAACGGTTCCCCGGCATTTGCACGCCGTCGCCTAACCGAGATCAGAAACACCGACACGACATACATATGTCCAGAACTTACATCTTACTAGATAACGATAAACGATTTGAGAACTCCGAGGAAGACGATGACAAGACACGACATACTTTTCTTTCGACGGCAGATATCACACGCCCTCTGTATCCTCCGCTTTTTCATCTGCGAGTTCGAGGCATTGTCGTTGTCATTGTAGTCTTCTTCATTGGAGGACATTGAGGTCGACGGTGAGAAGGGGGGGGAAAGGGAGGAAGCCAGCGGCAAACGCAGCGGATATAATACAGACAAGACTTGAAGTATGTAGGCTTGTTTAGGGTTACGACACTGCTAATAACTCAGTAACCGACACGCCATCCGGCACGGCTAATCCGTTCTTGCCGAGCATTACGCAACCCCATTTCCACTTTCCCACCCCTTCCCAATACCAATCTTTCCAGTTGTGCCTTGCGCTGCGCAATGTTACTTGCCAATCGCCCACAAAAGCACAATTGTCCCCCTCTGCTGAGGAAGACAAGAACCATCGATTCGTACGACAAGGGACCCTAGCTGCTGGATTGGAACTCAGCTTGTCTTCCCTTGATCTTCAGACACTGACAGACAAACACCGTCTCGAGAATGCTGCCTCCATTTACCCTTTTCTGATGGTTGATGTAACGTCTTTCCACCAACGCTTCAGGAACTGTACAGTCATGAAACCAGATTGGCAGGTAGGGCCCGCTGTGACTTCGGATGACTCGTGCCAAGTACTCGTGGCGAGAAGCTCCAAGATCGAAAATATTTTGAAGATTAGCAAGCATCACCACCGTCAAAATCGGACCGTACAAAGGTCTGTCGAGATCGGGTGCTCTCGGACTGACGTTTAGACGTGTCCAAGCCACAGTCTGACTTACCTGGGGTACATATTCACCCCTTGGCCATGAATTACCCTGTCAAACCCGCAAAGAGCCCACAATCGGACGAACATTGTCTTTGAACATCCCACCCGAGTCCCAGAACGACAGGAAGTACCGTTACTATACAACCATCGGGCTGAAGTGGAACTGCGGCTCACGCAACTACTTGACCCTTGTTCTCGGTTATTGATCATTCAATTCAGTATTGTGGTCCGTCTAGACGCCCGTTGCTCATTGCGCCTTCGAGTACCTAACCATTCCGAATCTAATTCAAATGATTCCCTCGCCATACCGTATACACCCTTCTACTTTTGAGAAGTCACATACCAAGTCCGCAGCCTCAAGGAGGTTAAACTCGACCGATGCTTTAGCTCGTTTCCTGACCCCATCCAAACAAAGGATCAGCGCCCAAAGTTCCATCTGACTTGCTGCGGAAGAGCGCACTGACATGTATGACTCTCCTAGAATCCGTGCAAGACGCTGATTAGCCCATGGACGTAGTTAGACCTGTCCGATGTGCAGCGTGTGGATCCTCTCCGTCAGCTCATCACTGACGTCAAATATACTCTATTATCAGATCAACCCACTCATAATCAATGATGAATAGAATTATCGACTTATTCTCGCCTAGGCGCTTGCCATTGCCAATCTGGGCGTAACCGACGCCTGTGCCACCTCCACGCCAGTATCCTCACAAAGGTCGTACGACAAGACCCTGCTGTCAGTGTCTAGTACAGTTCCTCTGTCGTCCAAAGCTGTCGTGCGACTTCCTACAGACCGTACACAAGCAGCGGAATGCGACCAAGTCGCACAATAGTGTCAGAGGATTACACCCGCTGCTTGCACCCTCCCTCTCACCCTGCCCTCGCGTCTAGAAACTTGGCAGCTAATCGGCTATTCGGTTCGAGTCGTCAGCGGCGTAGTTCTTCGAGAGTTTGGTTTCCCATCTGAGCGGGTAACGCCGGGAGAACTTCACATCTGTGCCGTACTACTCCCATTATCCCCAAGCCGGGCTCTTTCGTGGGCGAGAGGGTATCACGTCGTGAACGACGGTAAGCCCCTGACGAGGGGGCGTCGACATTCTGGAGGCAAAATCAAAGTCAGTGGAGTGATGTATGCGATCTCACCAACGATATCAGCGCCTAGAATCACCTGTCTTGACAAATAATTGAGAAACGGATATTCAAATCACGGGAGCATCAAACACCTTCGAAGGTATGCCCGGACGCGGCGGATATGACGTCGTCGAGTCGATGCTGGTGGAAAACCTGGTCACTACTCACTATCACCCCTCCATCGGTCCCTCGATCGGCTCCGTACCCAATTATAGACCAAATCGAGGAGGGGTCGCAACCTGTCGCAACATCGACTGGGAGCAAGGGTCAGACCGAAAAATCCAACAACATGCATGCTTATTCCGACAACTCCCACTTGATGCATGATCGCATCTCAACCACCCTTTCTGTCAGTATCACCACCAGCTTAGCCTTCCACAAGACCTGCCGACGGGCTTGCGTGTTCTTCTTGGTGAGAACACATCCAGATTGGTACACGTCACCCTTGCCCGCAAACGACTATGATACAATAACTCGTAAGAGCTACATGCGTTGCATTGGAATTTCCGGATTGGTACTGTACGTACCTTGGACGGTTGGATCGACATCCGGGTATCCTTGTTCTTTCTTTTTGACTTCAGTCCAACTCGAGCTTGGTAAGGCTTGGGATTGTCGATGCCCTTGGTTAATCTGCCATCCCCTGGCGCCGCAGTTACGATTGCCGTTTGAGTCGGGAAATATGCGATTCAACCCCAAGGTCGACCATACATCCCAGCGAGACACAGGCACTTTGGATAATGTCAGGTCTTCGTCCTTTAGTCGCGCTTATCTTCTATTCGATCTCTGCCCCCATGGATCCCGACGCCCACCTATCTGCACGGAGATATGCTTCGCAGCGGGCAAGTACACTGTCGCCTCCACCTCCAACCCAGGTCCCAGTGGACGAAACACCCCGACCTGCCGTAAGCGCCATCTCCCCAGATCCGTTCATGCCCGTAGCTCGATGACTTCCTCCATAACGCCTCTACTCAAAAGTCGAAGTTCCCCGTCGAAGCCGTGCAGAATGGTGGACGAAAGGTACATACGACTGCCCTACCCGTTCTCGCCTTGTGAGTCTGACGTATCATGGCCAGTGAGTGCAGGTATCTGCGGGTCGCGCTGACCACAGTTCGTTCGTTCCTGTTCTCAGGACGTAGTGGACGACCTACACCACTATCAAACCTCGAAAGTGATTCGTTAACCCGGCTGCGCATCCCCTAGACGCGTGGAGGAAACGACTGTCGAAGACCCGAAGGGCCAAGCCGATTTGCCAGAAGTAAGTACACGGCCACCCTTTGCTTTCGTCCTTCAAAACTGTTCAATGACGTCCAGACTTCCAGGCTACGGGCATGTCTCTTGACCCAAACCGAACACAAGCAGGCGATTTGAAGTGATAGTCACTGGCATCCTCTCCGATGTCGAGAGCAACTCCAGCCTACGCGTACGAGAGTGAATCGCTCGCCAGTGGTACTTGGGAGATTCCGAGTCGGCTACATCGCGATAACTGGTGACGACGCTCGATGGGGGAAATCATTGTCACTGATAAGCCGATCGATTGCGTAGCGGGGCGACTAACCTTGGGTCTTCTGTCGTATCCTTTCCCCGCATCTAATGGCGTTTCCGAAGGGAAAAGATGATACGCTTATGATGCAGGTTGAGGAATTTCTGGCCTCGGAGCCAGGATCCTCACGGTCAAGGTATACCTCCGTGCTTTCCTGTGTAAATCGCCGTCTCAATATTATGTTAGCTTCTCCAGATTTGTTCGAATGGATTGAGAGTGTGCCACTCTGGAGCTGCTGTGTTGCCTCGTTGCCGAGTGTGGAACCAACTGAATGAGCCCATCTTCCTATCCATTCTAAGTCACGTACTGTATTTACGCGAGCTTAGTTCGTTAACTTTGTCTTTGATAGCTTGTGGAATGGCCATTTCGTTCGCAGCCTGAATGTGCAGATTGCGTTGTCATGTCCGCTATGCCAGCTGCTAGTCGCGATGGACGTCAAAGCATACAACCTAGTGAAAGTGAGCAGTATCAAAGGGCGGTCTTTACCTCTTGTCTTCAGAGCTCGGAGCAAAGTCGACTCCATAAGACCCTCAGCCTACCGCCCGCAGTTGTTAGGTTGGTTGAAGGCTCGGAAGCGGTGCAAGAGGCCAGATCTTGAGTCGAGTCGTTCGCCTTTGGTTCGCCAAACACCGGTAATTCAGTTGGCTTTTTCGTGTCTTCCTCGACCGTGCCCGTCTTGAACAGCGCGTTGAACAGGTCTCTCGAGCTCTTCAACTTTTAGCCTTCCAAAACTCGTTGGATCCACTCAGAAAAACCAGTTATCGATCGCGAGTCGTCCACGTACTGTAAGTCTCGAGTACTTCGTGCGTTTCTAATCGTGTAAACTTGTCCAGATACTGCACGTCGAGAAGCCGCCCAGGTGGCTCAAGCAGGTATCTATGAGCTAAACGCGTCTACTGGTCTTCATATAGGATACCCCATTCCGGGGGTGGTGAGCAGTGGAATGACTCGCTTACCTGTTTTATTGGTGGAGAGCGGGAATAGCATTGTCTTGGGCTGGTAGCCTGGTACAGTCTTCAGGCTTTTCGACAAGTGCCATGGAGTCATCAGCACTTTCGTATTCAAAATGCTGATCTTCGTAGCCAATCGATTGTTTCCCGAGCCCGTTCTATCCAGCGACAGCGGTGAGGTGTGGTGTCTTCTCAGTCTCTTCTTCTCTCCCATCTCTTAGGTCCGCTCATTTGTTTTAAGTAGACTTGCTCCTCAGCTCGAGCTCGTTCTTCGACCTCAGGACGCGCACTCCTTCGCCATTTCTAGCTGGTTTTAGATTTGGACTTGACGTGCGAGGAACCAGTGGTCTGCTAAGAGCTTGATGAATATATGCGTTGCGATTGTGAAGTGGAGAGGGTGAAGGCAGTTGTGAACGAGGTACGAGAGAAGTTGTAGAAGAAACCTGAAGGGGTAACGACAAAACAGATATATTCACATCGTAAAAAGTGATTAGAGGGGAAAGAATAAGTTAGTGATGTTAATGTTTTTGTACAGAGATAGAGTGTCCTAGGTAAAATAAGAATGAGAAACCCAGAATAGCAACGAACATCAGCCATCTCCCATATCGTCCTATACCAACAGCTCCAGAGAGCGCACGAGAAGCATGGTAGTGATGTATGAATGCATCCATGGGACCAGCATATAACCATGAATGACCAACAGATATGAGGGAAAGGGAGAAGATATACCGACGATATACCGACGAAGGATTGAACTACGAAATCTCCTCCATGTCTTCGTCTTCATCATCATCTTCGTCGTCCTCTTCCTGCTCGTCACCTTCCATTTTGATATCTTGACTTCCCTCAGGGAGGGCGATATTTTCGCCTTTGACCTGTGGACGAAAATTGTGGAAGTGGGTGAGTATATGCTGGGTGGACAACGAGACAACGAGGAAAGGAAGACGAGATAACACGGCATGCAGCACTCAAGGCCACAGTCGCGGTCGAGGTGATAGCAAAGAAGAAAAAAGGAAGCCAAAAGCATATACGCACCCCTTCACCCTTATAATCATCTCGTAATTCCCAAAGTCCATTATGTTCACCACTCCGATGTAAGAAAGCAACCTCAGATAAAACTTCTTTGAGGTACGCCTCGGGCTGTTGTGTACGTTCTCGAAGAGCGCGTATATTCCATCTTGCAGGTTCCCGGAATAGTTGGAAGATAAGATCCAACAGTTGGTTGCGTGGCATACGCGCCATACGTTCGAATGTGCCTTTGGGTTGTTTTGGTTTGGTTTTCTGTTAAAAAAGAAAAGTGGACGTTAGCGCCTACGACGAGCAGAACGAGACG
Source organism: Pluteus cervinus (assembly GCA_004369065.1). Taxonomy (NCBI): domain Eukaryota; kingdom Fungi; phylum Basidiomycota; class Agaricomycetes; order Agaricales; family Pluteaceae; genus Pluteus; species Pluteus cervinus. The sequence goes on from ML208695.1 coordinate 21,046, forward strand.
AAGGAGGAGCCTTACGATGAGGTCACCGAACGCGGAACTTGCACCAACACCAACGCCACTGCTCAACCTGTTGATACCACCACGCCCACCAGGTATACCACCATCCTCAATCCTCCTAATCTGTCTCTTCGGCGTGTTATACTTCAAATGTCGTTCCCTCATCTGCTTTCGGTAGGTCTTGCTCCACCCAGGTTTGAGATTACACTCATGTTTGATCCGTCCCGTCAAAATCGTCGTCCTCGCACGCGAATTCATCTGAGCCTGTACGGCGTCTTGTGGATCTTGCGAAGGATTAAACGAAGGATCTTTCGGTCGTTCAGCAACGACTATTTGGTTTTCAACGGAGTCGTTGACCATTTCGAGTTCATAACAGTCTGGTTCGGTCTCGGTTGAGTAGATAGACGCGGAGGGATCGAATGCAGGCCAGTTCGGTTTTTGGATGGGTGGTGGTGGTGTCTCTCCATTCGGATTATAGTTCGCATCTCTAAATGGAGGTAGGAAGAGGATAATCCGAGGTTTACGGTTGGCATTGTCGGTGTTGGTGTACACACGAACTGTGGCCAGATGACGGCCTTCGGCATCCACAGAAGCCCAACGTTCCATAAGGTTCTTTGGTATCTAACGAGCTAGTATTTCAGCATGGTAGAAGGAGACTAGAAAATGGGGAAATTGAACGGCAAAAATGAGTTTGGGTGAGTGTGAAACTTGTCGTATGCCACTGGGCTGTGGAAAAGCGAAAGGAAAGAAAGAACAATCAACCTTGACAAGCCATACGCGCCCACTCCCTTGGTCTAGCATGAGCTGCTCATCCGGGTCAGGTTGTGCGTCCTCGTCTTGACCGTTCTCAGCGTCGAAAGGCTTCTTTTCGTCCTCGGCTGTGGGTTCCTCCATGCTGTGTTACGAGAGGGGATGGAAGACGAAGTTATCGGTTGAAAGGGTTCCGGTAGGCTGTGGGAGCACAATATATGGGTAAAGAACAAAAGCCCTTTGTGCTGTGGCCGTCGATGGTCAACGACAATGACGACCGAGTCGAAGACAACAAGACCGTCGCGTGCGGTGCGCCGCAACTCCAGCGGGATTGTTTGGACCACAGAGGGTTGCCAAACAACACCCACCCAAATTTGGTATGTTTTCGGCTTCTCCCACCCTCGTCAAAATCCCGCTAGCATCTCTGGATGTCCTCAAGCGAAAGGAAGGTCCTTGGACAGCAGCAGGAAACAGGAATACGTGGGTGAGTGTTGTGCTGAGTACGTTATTAGTATACTTCCTCCCACGTATAGCACCAGATAAACTGCACTCATTTTCACCCCATTTGTTGAGCTTCCGATGGCCCAACTCTCCCTGCAAAAACGTGCATGAAAATCCGGCATTCAAACCAGAACGCAGATTAGATTATAAGCTCAGGCTCGGCAAGCCTGCTTCAAGCCTGCACCCCAAACTTATGATAATTCTCACCGATTGAAATCGTCATTGGCGCGTGTCATGCGAAGTAACGGAGCTTACTTCGAAGGCCTTCATTCTCTCCTCGGAATCAAATGCCCTCGATACCGAAGCACATGGAGACGAAGAAGATAAGACGGGAAACCTTTATCGCAAAAATTTGAAACACAGTTTAGCGAGCGGCTTGTCGATGCCGACTATTCCACACCAAAAAGTTCAGCAGCTATGGCTTCCTGGCCTGGGGCACTTGGTCCGTCAACGTCGCGTCTTTCGCACCATGCTGAACTAAACCCAAACTGACTGGTTTTACAGCTCGGTACATAGGGTGCCTTATCATTTACACACCTGCAGATGGTCTGTTCCCGCCCCGAGACCCTCACATGTGCACCCGGATAAGACCCGAAAACAAATGTACCCCCGAATGCATTGGGGTCTAGTCTACGGCAGAGGTGTAGACTCGAACCATTTCTCACCATTTTATTGAACAGAGAAACGAACTCATCGACGGGTTGTCAAACCCTCTTTATAAACCCCGCCTAGCTCCTTGACTAGCTCAAGTTAAAACCGAACAGCGGACGCCACCCGAGGAAAGCCACTGAACGGAACGTCGACAAAAGAAGTCTATTACAAGGTGTGCCAACAACAGTTTCTCACTATGTTCTCTCGTTGACATGGATCCGTCTTCACAGCTCCCCGATCAACTTATAAATCAGGCCTAAAATATAAATAAGGTCAACCCCTCCATTCACTTCGAAACCATTGCAAGACCAACATACGTCGTCCACTCTCCACATCTCGACCATGGCCACACCACAAATCGGCTCATCCCATCCCGAAACCTCCACAACGCCCACGACGCAGCTTGACCGTCAGCCACTTCACGACCCAATCATGACCGACACTCAGAACGTCTACCACGACGCCGACCCCGCTGTTGGTAGAACCGACACGACACTTGAAGACATCAACACGCCTTACCGTATTCCAGTTCACCACGTCTTTGACGTCGATACACGAACTGGGTTCATGGCATCCATTGAACCACCTTCCCGCCTTCCACAACAATGGCAACTTTGGGAAGCAACACTCGACAATGCCATCCAGTCAAAGCTCCAGATTGGCGACAAGATTGGTATCACGGAAGACGAAGAACGCGTTAGTAGGGAATGGAGGAAACGCGTACGTGAGGTGAGTATATGCTATGTCCCACTTCACAAAACGCGTTCTTTGTCGCGTTTTCTTTCGAATTTTGAAAGGCGTATATGCTAACGCGCGTATTTTCTCTCTAGCTTCAGGTACTTTCAATCGAGGAATTGAAACCATCCGCGGTTCTGCTGCGCAGAGCCCACTTGGTGCTCACCTACATCCTGCACTTCTACATTCAATCCATCCCTCCAACAGAAGCCATCCTCATCCCACAACCACTCTCCCTCCCTCTGCTCCGCGTCTCTCAACACCTCGACATCCCACCTCTCCTCACCTTTTCCGATACCGTCCTCTACAACTGGACTCACCGAACCAAACGCCCTACATCCCCAGATGGGACACCCCAAATACCCGAAATCGACAACCTCCGAACTCAAACCATGTTCACCAACCTAACCGACGAAGAAGAGTTCTACCTCTGTTCAGCGAGGATAGAACTCCGTGGTGTAGAAGCCCTAGAAATCATGCGTCTAACAATGGATGAAACATTTGTCGATGACGAAATCTCCGTGCGACGGATCACTTCTTACCTTTCGCGTCTTTCCGAAGTCATTGGATCTTTGAAGGATCTTCTTCTTGACGTTCGAAAGGGATGTGACCCCGATGTCTATTATAACGACGTCAGACCTTGGTTCCGTGGCGAAGACTCCGATTTACTCAAACGGAAATGGGTTTTCGAAGGGGTTGATGAGGACCCGACACTTTCACAACCAGAAGAACTTTCGGGTCCTAGTGCAGGTCAAAGTTCTATGGTCCACGTCTTAGACATATTCTTGGGTGTCGATCATCAATCTTCCGCCACATCAACACAACCCTCATTTATGTCCCGCATGCAAAAATACATGCCGCACAACCATCGCCTATTTTTAAACCATTTGAAGACAAACCCGAGACCGTTGAGGGAGTTTGTGAAGAGGGTTGAATGTTCGTTGGGAGATGCAGGTGGGAGGGAGTTGGGAGAGAGGTATAATGAGGCTGTGATGGCCTTGAAGGAGTTTAGAGATGCGCATATGATTATTGCCGCTCTGTATATCTTGGGACCGGCAAGGAGGGTTGCGGCGAAATCCAAAGCTGGAGCTCCTGTTACTTCGTCTGATGGTGGTGTAAACCCCAGAGATGTGGGGTCTGGGGCCGCCGCCTCAGTCGTAATGGGAACAGGCGGAGGGTACGATGTTCGTGTGGCATCGCCGCCAGCGAAGGTGAAGGGAACAGGAGGAACGGATTTGGTGAAGTTTTTGAAGGACACGAGGAATAGGACTCAGGAGGCGATGATTCAGTTGGGGTCTAAGATGGAGACATGAGCGCTGCGGGCGTGTGAAGGGATTGGAAAGGATTTGGTCATCGCTTGGAGGAACGAGGCTGATGAGCGATGATTAATGATTACCGTGACCTGGTTGGGAGGGCTGGTTCGTGAACTCTAGATTGAGGTCAAGGGACTGTTTCCTCGAAGTTGCGCCTTCATGGGGAAACGATAGCTTAGTACATATTGTTATTAAATAATTCGTGCGTCTTGCATGTACATACGGTAGATATGGGGTGAAGCCTCTGGATTTGTAGTGGGTTTCTGCGAGCTCTTGAATGAGAGATGCACCTTCCAAATTATCGGTAAAGAATCCTTGCAGAAAGTTGTACGGCCGAAGATAGATG
>ML208696.1:0-25291 GCA_004369065.1 Pluteus cervinus
GACGGGGCGGATGGACCGCGTAAACGAGCGACAACGGCGCCAACGTTGTTGACGACGGGCAAGGAAAAGGAAAGAATGAATGGGGGGAATTGGCAACGAGACCCGATGCGGGGCGGCACGTGCGGTCCATCCGAAGCCGGCGCTGTCGGGACTCGGAGGTGTGTCAGCCGGTCGCACGGCCACCGTTCGTGGCCAGCCGTGGGCTTGGCGCGGGTGACCTGGGTCGCGGGTCACGACGAGTGCGGTATAGAACGAAGAGTCCGGCAGTGACTGACTTTGTTTTTATCAACGATTCTTGCCAAACAACGCCACGAGGCGAAATAAATTGAACAGCGTGCAGAGCTGCACTTTTGAAATGAGAAGGGAGATATTACAGAGTATTCTAGGATGGTGGTAACAAAAAGAACGTTCAGATATAAACCGATGTTCCTGTAATATAATTATAATAAATTAAATCCGATCATGGCAGTTGCACCGCTTTCTTGCTTTCTCCCGCTCATCCTGCCGAGCTTCAGACAAGGCAGGCAATAGCGAGGCAATCTCCTCCATAATTTTTCTCCGTTCTTCAAGCTCCGACGCCGTGTCCTCGTCTATTATACCGTTTGCCCCAACGGGCTCGTCCACAGAAATATCCTCTGGGTCAGACGGATCCGGATCGGCTGAATCGATTAAGTCCTGTAGACTGGGAAATAATTCGTCACGAAGTGGGAATATCGGTTTAAGGTTAAGGTAAGTGAGGTATGGCGAATTTTGATCTCCACCCCAGGTCTCAGACGAGGTAAAAGTCACGTTTGGTGAGAGATATTGGCTCAAGGCCAATGCCACGGTAACATTTTCGCTCGTTATGAGGGATGTACCAAACGACAGTGCCGTCAACACCGGAAAGGGTAGTCTTGTGAGTTCGTCGTCCATGAGTTCAATATGGTCCTCCTCAGTGGCAAAATCGTCAATCCCGGACAAATACAATTCCGCGAGCAGCGGACAGTGCTTCCTGAGGGATCTAATCGATTGTAAAAGTCCCATGGTCGGATATATGGGCTTTACTGGTTCGTTGTTGACATATTCGGCAGGGGGTGGTGAAAGTGGAGATTCTACGTGATGGATTGCGTCTTCAGCGATGGGGTATGGGTCATACCCGAAGCGTAAGGTCTCCATCTTAGACCATTCCTTGACGAGAACTAGAAAATCTTCGTCCGATAAAGCGAAGGGAAGGGTGTGGGTGATTTCTAGGGAGTTGAGGCACTTCAGCTTGTGCAGCGGGAGAAAGGTGTCCAACGTTAATCGGTGCTGTGAAGAGGGCCTAGGATGGTAACGATATGGCGTTACTAAACACGTGAGTCCGAGCCAGGTGAGTTGTGGGCAGTGATCCACAACGATATCCAAAACAGAGCGGTATGCCTCAGGTGATTCGAGGATTTGGGACGCAATAGTAAGCTCCGTAAGGCGATGCGAACCCTCCCAGGATGGGATGAAGCGGATCGTTTCTAAGAATGGGGCGTTCTGAGAGAAGTCTTTTAAGGAGGGAAAGACGGTCCCAGCTTCTGAGTCGGACACAAGGGTAAACTCCAAGGTGTCGAGGGGTGTCCCATATCCTCCCAGGACAGTGTAATCGAAACCGAAGCTAGCGAGGTGTGGACGTTGAGATAAGGCTTTGAATACCCTTGTTGTTGTCCAGAATCTGGGGAGAGTCACATCTCGGAGGTCATGCAACTGAGCCAACCAACTGGAAAGTTCGGTCACAATGTCTCCAACCGGAGAAGGATCCCATTGGTCGGTGTAACCTGTTTTGATCTCTAGCGTTTCGACGTTTGGACCGAAGAAGCAGGCATTGCGCATGAAGAAGTTCATTTTGTCGGGAAGGTCATGATCTATCCATACCGCCAGATCTTGAATCCCCGAGTGGAAGAAAATCAGACCGGGGATAGGGTCGACAAGCCAATGGAGACACCACAAGTTTGGTAGAATTTTGTGTTGAATCCGAGTTCTGGCAATTTCGTCAAAGGCCGACTGAGCTGGCAATCTTGCAGCAGATTCGACGATCAACTTCTTAACGCGATGACCGTATTTTTCAAAATTAAGCCAGTCCTGTGGTTCAGGAGACCGAACAAACTCCTGCTCAACTGATTAGGACGATCTCTTGAAGCTCGATGCAGGCAGAGAAGCTTACGCGGGAGTCCTCGCCTTTTGTCAAAGGTACGAGAGCACCGAACAGAGTGCATATGTCGTCCACTTGATACCACAGCACGTCAAGCGCAATGTCCGACCACGCGCGACAGACAAGCGCCACACGATAGTTGTCGCGAGAGTCAGGAATAGCGAAAAAAAAGTTCCGTAGTAATTCTGGGATGTATAAAGCGCGATGGGCGGCCGTAGAATCCGGCATGGTGAGGTAGGTTCAAATGTTCAAGCCTTTCAAGGTTGTGGTTGCGGCAAGAGGCAGGGATAGAAGCCGTGTTGTTTGTCTCGGCGTGTGTTGCCAAGCAGACGAAACCGTTGTGGTGGCCGCCACCACGCAGGCCACTTACCTCGAACAATTACGCCAGAAAATCGATGAAGAAGTATTACAACACAAATTGCGTATATCAAGAACACGCTCAAAAATTGCAGCACGGAACATTTCGCTTACAGAGTTAACGCCCAATCACATCCGAATTCAAATATCGATGTCGCATGTACATAGATCGCAGTACTTCATCGATTCACCAACACGGGTATATTGTACCTAAAGATCAGATATTTTCCAACTATCAGCTCAAACGACGCTGCTTCAAGTTCCAATCTAAAGATACCGCCTTTTCGCACTCTCTCGTTCGTCTTGCCTGGCTTCGCATAGAAGATGCAACAAAGAGGAGATCTCCTGCCCTAGCGCTTTCCTCCGAACAACCTCAGAAGCCATGTCAGCGTCTATCACGCCCCTCACCCCAACAGGTTCGTTCACAGTGATAGTCTGGGAATCCCTTGGCCAGAATGGGGTTGGATCGGCGAAATCGATCAAGTCTTGGAGACTCGAGGACAGTTCGCCGCGAAGCGGGAAGAGAGGGTGAAGATTGAGATAAGTGAGGTATGGCGAGGTTTGATCATGGCCCCACAGTCTATCAATGGTGAATGTCACGTTTGGCAAGAGATATTTGCTCAAGGCCATCGCGACGACAGTCTTGTCGCTTGTTATCGAGGATGTACCAAACGATAACGCCGTGAGGTACGGAAAAGGTGATGTTATGCGTTGATTGACACCAGGTTGGTCATTCTGAACAGTGAAGTCGTCGATTCCAAACAAAGACAGCCCTGTGAGTCGAGGGCAATACTTCCTCAAGGATTTCAGCGATTTGAAAAGTCCCATGATCGGGTATCGAGACTGATCAACAGGCGGTGCGGCAAGCGGAGCCTCTGCGATGCGGACGATGTCGTGAGCGAGCGGGTATGGATCGTGTCCGAAGCGCAAGTAGTCCATCTTGGACCATGTCTTAACAAGGACCCGAAAGTCCTTGTTTGATAAAGCGAACGGGAGAGCATGGTTGATTTCGAGGCCCTTCAGGTATTTCAGATTGTGCAATGGAAGGAGTGTATCGAGTGTGATTCGGGGGTGTGAACCACGCTTCGGAGGGTGTCGATATGGCGTTGTTAAACACGTTAGCCCAAGCCAGGATAGGTTTGGGCAGCGAGTCGTAATAATATTCAAAGCAGACCGAACTGCATCCGGTGATTCTAAAGTTTGGGATGTGAGGGTGAGATTGATGAGGTGCGATGAACGCTGGCAGGAAGAGATAAAGCGGGCACCATCTGAGAAGGGTGAACTTTGGCCAAACATGGTCAAGGACGGGAAGATGACAGGGTTTCCTGGGTCCCAAATGGGATTAAACGTCAGGGTATCCAGAGGGTCACCATATCCACCTGCCTCCCAGTCGAATTCAAGCTCGGAAATATGAGGGAGCAGGCCTAGGACCTCGCACACGGGCGAAGTAAGCCAGAACCTTGGAAGTTCCAATGTTCGGAGGCTCTGCAGCTCCGCAAACCAAGTCAAGAGTTCAGCTTCAATGCATCTGACTGCGAGAGAGTCCCGCGAGAGGCCTGTGCGGCCTACACGTATAGTCAAGGTTGTAATGTTTTGAGCAAAAAAACAGGCATTCTGGACAAATAATTTCGCTTGGTCGGGGGCTTCGGAATCAATTTTGAAGACCAAATCTCGAATTCCAGGGTGGAGAAAAACGATACCGCGGGATAAATTGGAGCACCATTTAAGACTCCACAGGTTCGGCAGGATTTCCTGTCGGATACGAGTCCTGCCGATGTCGTCAAAGACTGAGGTGCTGGGCAACTCTGTGGTGGAATCGACCGTCAACTTCTTAACCCGCCGACTAAACTTTTCGAATTTGGTCCAGTCTTGTGGTGTGGGACAGCGAACAAACGCCTGTGTGTTGGCTCACGGAAACATCAAAACTCGATAGACAACAAACTCACCTGGTCGGAACTTTCATCCGTCAAGTTTGTCAAGGGGACAAGCAAGTTGAACAATGTGCATATATCGTCCACTTCGTACCACAAAACATCGAGAGCAATCTCCGACCACGCGCGACACACGAGTGCGGTGCGGTAGTTGTTATCGAGACCTGGGAGAGAGAAAAAGACACTTCGTAATAGCTCCGGGATGGCTAATACGCGATGAGCGGCTGCGGTTCTGGTCATGAATGACGAGGTTATGGCGAAAGTAACAGTTCCACTTTGGGTGCTTGTGCAACACATGGTCACGCGGTCACGTGTGTGTGACGAACCGCGTTTTGGCACAGTCACTGCTTTGGCTCGGCTAAGTACTAGGGCTGTTCCAAACTTCCCGCTCTTCCTCAAGGTGAATGGCGCACAGTGAGTCGTGATAAGCTTCAAATTTTGAGAGTATATGCTCAGTTTCCACAGATGGGAAGATCATCACGTTTTCTGACGATAAATCAGACACAAAAGTAAGTTTTCATCGCACAAATCGCAAAACGTTCTCATATATGTCCATTTATATCTCGTATCTAAGCAGGAACATTGTCCACCAAGCCAATAGTCCAAGTCCGTTCCACACCTATTCATTTCGGTCCGTGGATTTCAGCATGGTTGCATGCGCAAATCACTTATGCTACAGGGACAGTCCATAAACCGATTGGATCGCACCCAGAGGGGCCATCGCCGGTATTCACTTTGTACCAGACCTAAGTAACCCCGTAAGCAAAATTTCGTTCGTCGCGTTGGAAAAATAAGTCTTACGTCTTTCCCAGAACCGCAGGAATAAAAACCACCGACATAGTTATAGACCAATTGGGCACCAAGTTGCGAGTTCTCATTGTCGCTGGAAATACCAAACGTGGAGTAGCTGGCGCATTTATCCGAGCTGGAGCTACTGAAACCCAGTTGGCCGTAGGTGCTGCAACCCGTGCTGATAGGGATAAACCCAAGAGTGGCACGCGAGGTCACAGTAGTTGGGCTGGGTGGGTAGGGAGGAGGTGCTTCCGTGAGGACGCCTTGGTAGAAGTAAAAGTATCCGATGGGGCCAGAACCAGCAAGAGTGGAATAGCCGCCAGATCCTCCGTTGATACGAAGAGGCTGAGGGTTACACAATGTGAGTTGGTTGTCGCAACGCCTTTAATCGCGTGATAGGCTTACCAGGAGATTAGAACCGGAGGCTGACGACGAAGCCACCAAGTAGAAAACTGGGGAGGCCGCGCCAGGGATGACGACGCCCTTGACGGCAGTCAAGCTCAATAGTGTGAGGGAGAAGAAAGCGAGCAAGAAGTTCTTCATGGCGTCGAGTTAGGATTTGGTGACCCTTGTAGAAGAGCTGATCCTAGAGGAAAAGCACGACGAGACGGTACAGAACCTGTCAAGGTTATATACCCTCCCGTGATCGGCTTCACCCCAATTCGGGGATCTACTCCTGGAACGAAGGTACTGTAACACGCACGTTCAAGCGTAGCCTCATTTTGACTTGACTCACTACACAGGTCTCCCGTTACAATCGCGGATAGCACTCGTTTCATCAGCGCGCTTCGGGCTTGAGCGTGAATTGTCATTGCCGCAGACAGGTCTCTTGCGGAAGCTACTCTGATCCTTCTCTGCATTTAGTAGGATCAATCCAGAGGAAACCCTTTATTCCTCGTCATCAAAGGTATTGACTGCTCTTATTCACAATTTCAAACCGTGGACCCGCCCGCGAACTAAACGCTATCCAGAAGGCTGGCGTATACCCACCCCATAGCGCAGTGGTACTATAGATCGCATTGTTGACCAAGCTGCAATCGTCAGCGGTGCTCCAGCCAAGAACTTTTACGTGACTATATGCGCTACGCCGCTCGCAACATCTCGTCATTCGTCCCTTTCCCCCGCCCAATGCATAGAAAAGGTATGTGATAACGTCTATCTAACACCGTGACAACAGCAGTCCCTGATCGCATATCAGTATTCAAATAGGCCATACGCCCTGGCGGCCGTCGGCGATCAGGCATCCTCAATGCCTGCTTGACAATGACAAGCCTCGTTCACCCCAGATCTGCTTCCGTCTTGAACGGAGCCACATTTCCTCCCTTCACACTGGAATTCTCTCAATGGAGCCCTCATTTGAGCTGATTGCGTGCCGTCCAACCCTAGCTGACGAGTCTTCACGAATCACTCAGTGACAATGGGAGATGTCTGATGGATGTCAAAGATTAGACTGGTGATTCTATTCATCGATTACTTACAATTGAAAGAAACTGACAGATACAGTGCTTTACGGGCCGCAGTCGAAGCTGCCAAGGAAACGCGTATTTGGGTTCTTGCTACACCCACTCTTTCTTCTTGGTGTCGAAGTCGACCGGCAGCACGGGACTCGAAAGTTTCCGGTGCCCACAGCGAAATCGTGAAAGTGAGTATAAACGTTCGCAAGTCTCACTTTCTTGGGGTCTGATTCCACGTTCTCAAGGCATTTCCCCCCAGCTCCTCCAGAAGAGGGCAATACGATGAAGTGGCCGGCAATAATCCTCAAAACTCCCTTCCACATCAGCTTCCGCGCAGAGCATCCGCCTCGATGACGCTGATACACCCTTTTCCTACCTCATGGCCAGCGCGACCAGCGACAGCGTCAATTTAAAAGCAAGTTCTCCCATACTCTGTCTATGCAGTTCCTAACCTGTTCGACTTTCCTCTTCAGCCTCTCCGTGCTTCGGGTGGTTCTAATGGGCGCATCTCTCAGCGGGAATGGACAATTCCAAATGTACTATGGCAGCCTTCAATCCGTCGTCCGTTCAGGCCCAGGACCCAACAGTCCCTATCAAGCCTTTCGCCCACTATCAATTTTGTCTTCACTGGTATCCATGTACGCCTGGCGGTAGCTTGGGGTTCGGTCAAGGTGCTGGTAGCAATAAGTGTGAACGGGGCTCTGGGTTCTACATCTCCTCAGATGTAGAGAACGCACAGCTTGGTGCGGAACTCGTGTTGGACGGGCGGTTGGTCTGCGTATGGTGACCGGTACCGGTGACCCTTAGCGTAAGTCTTTGAGTCGAACAGCCCGATGTCTATCAACACTTATGTCGTCGCCTCTCTTCTTCAGATCTACTACAAGAGTCAACCCAATGAAGATCCTCCGAATTGTGTTCCTGTCCAGCTATGGACCATTCTGGTGTCTTCGTAGTAATTGTATTTGACCATTTGCTACTGTGGTATAACCAATGCGTTACTCGTTGAGCAGTGTATCTTCCGCACAACCTTTTGAGTGAATAACCCACTCTTGTGGCTTTCGTATTCTCAAACGTAGGTAAAAAAACTAATCGAAACAAAAAGACATCCAAAAGAACATGATGACAACAGTGATGGTACATTCCGTGCTAACAAGGAGTTTGAACAAGAAACAGTACATACTGAAACATAGAGTGGGATGAAAATTAGGGAGTTACAAAATGGGACGAGCAAAGGGTAGGTGATAGAAAGAAACAGGTGGCATATATGCAGTGAATGATGTAAGGGAAATGTGATGCAGTTCATCGTCTTCTCATCTCTGGGTCGTAAGCAAGCAGAAAGGACAAGGTATGGTACGTGAAGTAGGTTGGCGGCTTTACCCAGAGCCGGTATGTATTGTGTGAATGCCTGGGGTGATCGGTTGCATAGTGGGTAACGGGGAATCTGAACATCGAAAGAGGAGGGTATCGGTGAGATTGAAAATGCCAAAAAAACGCGGGGAAGAGTCCCTGCCCTATGTACGTATTCACGAGGCTTTAACCAAGTAGCGGTATCAAGGGCGGGGTATGATGGGCAGCGTCTACGTTTTGAATGGGGAAGGCAAAAGAGGCTAACTCTATGCTCTATGCTGCAGTGATTGCAGGCCGACGAAGAGGGGGATGTCTTGCCGCGCCTCTCTCGCCCGCGAGTTTGTTAATGGCGTTCAATAGGTCTGCTCGTCTGAGAGGTTCTGTAAAAGCTCGATTAGCGGTTGAATCAAGGACGGTAAAGTAAGAAGCGTACTTGTTATGTGGTCGTCCTGAGGACAGATACGAGATTAATCAGCAACATGCGACGAAGGTATAACTATGGACACTTACCATTCCTGCTTGCAAACAACGTTCACGATCACCGATCACTGTAAGAGGTGGATATTGGTATCACAGAACGTAGCCATAGGAAAAGGATACGCACTGGCATGAGCGGTCAGGGCGATAATTGGAGTCGGCACCAATCCCTTCTCCTTCTCGTATTTTCTGATAAGCTCGGTGGCTTCCATACCACCCATGAACGGCATCGACACGTCCATCTAGAACACGTACTCATGAGCATCACCTCACAATACGAAATATGAAGGAAGCTACGCACCAAAATGATGTCGAATGGTCGAGTCTGGCTCACGCGAGCCTTGAACGCATCTACTGCTAAGCTTCCGTTCTCCGCAATCTCCACAGCATGGCCGTACTTCTCAAGTATCTTCACAGCCAGCCGCTGGTTGACTAAGTTATCCTCGGCAAGGAGAATATCAAAGGTGACGTCATTTGGTGCGGCGACGGGGCTGACAGTGTTGGACTCTAGAGCAGATATTAGTGCTGACGAAAGGTCTTGGGCGGTGACGGGTGTTGTGATTTGAGACGAGATGCTGTTATCCAAACACCATTTGACTAAAAGAGTCGAAAGCGTAAGTGACCGACAACAAGTAATAGGCGTAACACTTACGGTTCAAACGTGGCATCGAGGGTGCAAGGAGAACGATGGGAATATACCGCAAGTGCTCATACTCTCGTATGCATTCAGTCTAAAAATGTCGTTAGCCGCTCGCGCCCATATCAGCCACCCAAAGAACACCAACCACACTCAAGGAGTCGACAACGATTGTGTCGATATGCGGACATTTCTCCTTGTCCGCCACCTCTAACACTTCGTGGACCACGAATGGCCTGAGTCCCAACTCCCTGATGCGATCTACGACACCCGTCCTGTCTCTCAGCGTATCGACGAACAAAATCGTTCGCTTGTTGAATGGCGACATCTTGGTCAATGTGTTCTCGATGGTACTTTGACTGATTTGCGACGTGATGGTGAAATAGAACTTGCTACCCTTGGAGACTTCACTCTCCACCCACATGTTGCCTTGCATGAGTGAGACGAGGCGTTTGGAGATGGAGAGACCCAATCCAGTGCCGCCGTATTCCTAGGATATCAAGAAAAAAATGTCAGCAATCCATATCGATACAACAACGGAATTAGTAAGAATGGAAACGGAATGTGAAGGGCCCCATCAAGCGAACTATTCCCCAACGAAACAAAGCAACGGAGTAAAAACCCCGAGAAGTCTCCACAGCGACAGCATCGTGGAATGGAGGAACAAAAGGTGCGATGAAAATACTCACCCTAGTCGTCGAACCATCGGCTTGACAGAACGTATCGAAGATCAAGTTCAACTTGTCCTTGGCGATACCAATGCCGGTATCCATCACGCAGAACTCCAGCGTTACGCTACAATCATCCTGCGCCAACAGTCTTGTGCTGAGCGCGACGTGACCCTTCCTCGTAACCTTGGATGGCGTAAACTTGATGGCATTACCAACCAAGTTGGTGATGACTTGACGAAGACGGAGGGAATCGCCAATAAGTTGGTCGGGGATGTCAGGCTCCACGTCGTAGGTGAGGTCCAGATTGTTTTGTGAGGCACGAACGACGAGAGTCTTGAGGATACCAAAGACGGTTTGACGGAGGGAATAAGACACAGCTTCCATGGTCATACGTCCAGCTTCGACTGTTAACGAGGGAAAGTGGTCAGTATATGCGCTATAATCGACGCAAGAAAGGACAAACTTTTAGAGATATCCAAGATATCATCGATAATGAGCAGTAGAGAGCGCGCCAAACTATGGACGAGGAGCAAACTCTCGCGTTGTGATCGGTTCAAATCCGAGTCCAGCGTAAGTTCCGTCATTCCAATAATACCGTTCATTGGCGTCCTGCAAACACAACCTAGTTCAGTGACCCTATACCAGCATTGGAAAATACCAAGAAAGACATACCGGATTTCGTGACTCATGTTGGCCAAGAACTCACTCTTACTCCTGTTCGCCAACTCAGCTGCTTCCCTAGCTGCGGTATTCTTCTGGATACTGTCTCTCAAGTTGAACACCATCTGATTGATCTGGGTCTTCAAAGAGTCCATTTCACCGCTCGCCTCAACCGTGATGAATCGGGTGAAGTCACCATCCATAGCCGCTGCTGAAATCTGAGCGAAACCTCTGACTTGTGTTGTCAAGTTGCCAGCCATAGTATTGACGGAGAGCCTGGTAAAAGAATGTCAACTCGCATCCTCGACAGATAAAAGGAGAAGATAACCCACGTAATTTCTTGCCAAATACCCTGGACGTTCCCGACCTCGGCCTGGACACCAAGTTTACCTTCCGTTCCGACTTCACGAGCGACCTTCTTGACTTCCTTGGCGAAAATCGCCAACTGGTCAATCATGTCGTTGATAGTGTTGACCAATGACAACATCTCTCCGGAAACCGACACACCCGTAATCTTCTGGGTCAAGTCACCACGAGCGACAGCAGTAGTTGCAACAGCGATCGTTCGCACTTGAAGGGTCAACTAAACCACGAAAGCCGTCAGAATATGCGCATATACGAGGCAAAGACGACGAGAAAGGACATACGTTCGCAGCCATGACGTTCACATTGTCCGTCAAATCCTTCCAAGTACCGCCAACGTTGGTAACCCGAGCTTGACCTCCCAATCGACCTTCCGTTCCGACTTCTCTGGCGACACGCGTTACTTCATCGGCGAAGACGCTCAGACTCTCCGTCATTCCATTAACAGTCTCCTTCAATTCGAGAATTTCTCCTCTGACGTCAACTTCAATCTTCTTGGTCAAATCACCGCCAGCGACAGCCTTCGTCACTTGAGCGATAGACCGCACTTGATTGGTCAGGTTCATGGCCATAAGATTGACATTGTCTGTCAAAACCTGTCATGGAAAGATTACGACAAAAAGTCGCACATCAAAAAAGGACGAAAGAAATGGAAAATCAAAAATGAAAATAAAGGGAAACCCGGGGCATGAATTAGGCAGATCAGGCCCAAGGAGAAATGCGGCAAAAAAGCGACAAAAGAAGAGAACCAGTCATCAGTACATGATCATCAAGCACGCATGCAATGACATCATCTTACCTTCCACATTCCCTGCACATCCGGAACAAACGCCTGTCCACCCAAAATACCCTCCGTTCCCACCTCCAAACTGACTCTCGTCACCTCATTGGCAAGGGTGCTGAGCTGTTCCACCATCGAGTTAACCGTCATCTTCAAATCCAACATTTCTCCCTGCACATCGACATTGACAAGTTTACTCAAATCTCCTAAAGCGACCGCTTTCGTCACTTCGGAAATGGAGCGGACTTGATCTGTCAGATTAGAGGCCATTTTCTATAATTGGGGAAGAGAAGCAAGGGTTAGCTCATCCCAAATCGAGATTTTCACATGGGTAAAATGGACGAAACGAAAATGAAAGCAACATGTATGGGAAAGGAGCGGAGATGAAGAGGTGGAAGGATGGAGTCAGGTGGAGAACGTGAACGGCATGAAGAGGAAGGGGAAGGGTTCGTTTGAGCGTATCGGAGCTACGTTGGTGCTCGTTTCTCCATACCACACGCAAAAAGGAGCCAAAGAGACAACGTCCGAAGGGAAAATAGGTCTGAAAACCCAAACGAAGGCCCACCCCTGCTCAAAGCATACGAAAGAACCGGCCCTGGCAGTATGGTCAAGGCAGAAGACGCGCGATCTGCCGAAGCACAGCTGCCGAAAGGAAAGCCAATAGCACAAAGCCACCAGCGATCATTGGCTTCCAAAAGCCTAATCAGACAACCCCTGTGAACGTCCCAACGTCTTGAACAAGGTTCGGATAGCCAGCAGGTGGGCCCCGTTCTCCAACGGGTAAACCACATTCCTGCATCGTGTCGGTGTGCCGAGCACAAGACCTCCCTACTGAGGGCTCCAACGCCTCGGAAAAATAGAGAGGCAAACCGACAGCGCAACAGGCAAGCCAAGAGAAAAAGGCAAGAAACGAATGATGTAAACATAGCAATAAGGAAACTCACGTTGACATTCCTCGTTAGATCGGCCCATGTGCCTTGAACACCTTCGACACGAGCTTGACCACCAAGGATACCTTGAGTACCGACTTCCAATGCGACACGGGTGACTTCGGAAGCGAAAGCAGACAATTGGTCCACCATGGAATTGACAGTGCCTACATAATGTGCGGTTAGCCGTCGTCAATACCCAGACACATGAGAACAGAGGAAGAGGAGATAAAACCGCGGATATGCGCGGTCCAAATTGCAGAGGAGGCGCATACACTCGTAATAGAAGGAAAAGAGTGCATATATGCGCAGCGGCATATGTGCTACGGCAAGAATTAAAGGCGAATGACTCACTCTTCAAAGTACTCATCTCGCCCTCGACCTGGATCTCGATCTTCTGGGTCAAATCACCTCTTGCGACGGCGGTAGTAACATGCGCGATAGATCGCACTTGATCCGTCAAAGAAGAACACATCCGATTGACCTAAATTCCGGGAGAGCGACATCAGCACAGAGTGTTGTAAGCGTATGAAAGCGAAGAACAGGAGCAGGGCAAAACGAAGAGATGGCCCAAAAGAGTTTCAGAAAGCAAACAAGACTTACATTCCTAACCAATTCATACCAAACACCTTCGACATCCGGAACATGAGCTTGACCTCCCAATTTGCCTTGTGAACCGACTTCCAGAGTAACACGAGTGACTTCAGCCGCGAGTGCCCGTAACCTGCGATTCGCGAATTACAATCAGCAAAAATTCAGCGAATATATGCGCGTAAAAAGAGTGGGTAGCAAAAGAGAGGTGAATCTATGCGCGTAAAAAAGGGAGTGCACGACGACTGGCAGAACAAGAAATAGGTGCAGACGAAAGAAAGAGGAAATGTAAGTTAAAACGAACCTAACAACCATGCCATTGACCGTATTTTTCAAATCCAGAATTTCACCACGAGCGTCGACTTCAATCTGTTTAGATAGATCGCCGAGCGCGACAGCTTTAGTGACCAATGCGATAGACCGGACCTAATGAAAAGTTTAGATTAGCAATAGGGTTCGAAGAGGCGTAGTCAAAACGTAAAGGTAACAATGAAGGCGCGAGATGGGTATATGCGCGACGAGGAGAAGATAACGTGAAAGCTTGAGTTAAAACCGACCTGATTCGTAAGATTAGCCGCGAGTTTGTTGACAACGCCAGTGAGTTCCCTCCAAGTGCCTTCAACATCCAAAACAAGTGCTTGACCGCCCAATTTCCTATTCAACGTAAAGTTAATCAGCAACAACGCACCAAAACGAAAGACAAAGAAAGCAAAGACCCCTACCCTTCCGTGCCGACTTCCTGACTGACTCTCGTAACCTCTTTCGCGAATTGACCAAGTTTATCCACCATCGTATTGATGACGTCCTTCAGTTGAACCATGACAACACCTTGAACCGGGACCGTAATCTTCTGACTCAAATCACCTCTCGCGACGGCGTTACAAACCCTAGCGACATCCTGAACCTGAGCCTTCAACAATTTGAGTTCTTCAACCGCGCTCATTCCAGATTCGAAAGCAGCGGCGGCCAAAGGTCCCATAGGGACAACCAGAGGAGACGAAGTATTGCTGAGTGGTGTCGGAGGCGTAGTCGCACTAAGTCCAGCTGCAGCATAAGCCGATGACGGAATAGGTAACGGTAAACCAGTTGTCGGGTCGATGAGATAGGTCGTGGCATCCACCGGAACATTTCCAGCGCTGGGTATAGGCGCTCCACATGTTGGACAACCAATATAGAACGGTTTGTTCGCAGCAGCGGCAGCCGCTGCGGCTGCACCATTCATAGCGGCCATCGCCTCGCCGTTTTCATCCACATGAATACCATTAACCGTCGATGAATCACCGTTATAGTCACCATTGATAGCCGCATCTCCAGAATGTTCAGGTTGGAATGTTGCCTGGGCTTGTGCTTGTGCGTGAGCTTGTTGGGCTTGTAAAGCAGCTTGAGCCTTCATCGCCACATACGCATGAGGGAAAACCTTTCCGGGGTCCACGAATGCCGGTAAACCTTCCAACGATATCCTCATTGGTTGAGATTGTTGTATCATTTGTGTCGCAGTTGCATGTCCGTTGTTGAATGTGCCATTTCCGTTCGTCATCCCCGTCCTCTCCGTAATCGTCGAACTGGTGATAGTAGAGCCCGAATCATCCGTCATATTCGTCGAAATGGATTCGCCATCAATACTCATCTCACTTCCATCTTCGGTGCTTGATAACCCAGGTGTAGAAGGTTGTGATGATGCGCAAGAGATATCGCCCTGCTTGGAAGGAGCAACACGTCTAGATGAGCCTCTTGTCCTCCTCTCATAAAGTCCACCACCGGAACTGGAAGACGAAGACACGGTGCCGCCACCCACCAAGCCGCCTCCGCCTGCGGCTACAAGCCCAGGGCTCGCGGGACCACTTCCCCCACCACCAACAAAAGCCGCCATGGGCGCAGCAAACGAGGGCGACTGAGCATAATTGTTGTTGAGATGGGAAGCAGGATAATGACGGTAACCCAAAGGAGAAGAAGGGGGAAGTTGGGGAAGGGGAGGAGAATACAAAGTAGAAGAAGAGGAAGAGGACGAAGGAATTGAAGTATTGGACGAAAGAGCAGAGGGTGCTCCGACGAAAAAAGAAGGAGAAGAGGAGGGGTTGGTGGTGGAGGCAGGTGGGGGTGAGGGCAAAGGCACGACAGGAACAGCAACAACGTTCGGAAGATCACCTACACTGCGATGCTTCCCCGTATTGCCGTAATCAGGATCACCGATTAGACTAGCACCATTGTTGTTTAAGGCCGATGACGATGAAGCCAATTCGAGTTGCGCATGATGTTGAATCGTTGCCAGAGAGTGCTCTGCGTTGAGCATGCGGCTAGCGATGGCGGTCAAGGACCGCAAGATATGGTCCGTTTGCCAATCTGCTGGACCTTCATAACGAGGGACTGGCTGCGAATGAGGGCCAGGACCGAGCTCGTATGCAGAGAGAAGAGTGATGAGATGAGAGCGGAAGGGATCTGAGTGAGGAGAGATAGTCGCAACAGCGGCCATTAAAGGGAGATAGCGGCCTCGTCGCCGTTGAGAGTGGTGACGAAGGGAGTGGTCTGGTCACTATCGACCTCGGTGTTGGGGAACGTTGAGAACGATGATCGTGATGGGTGAGGGAAAGTCTTGGGGGAAGCAGGGGGGTCTTGTTGACGATAACGGCCTTGCGTGCTTGTGCCAAACGCCCTTTTGTTGTCACACCCCACACCCATCAAAACTTCGCAATTCCTCTTTATTTTCCGCTGACAAACCAGAATTTGGCCCATAAACCCAGTTCAGTTTGGCCCAAAAAGTAGATGTGAGTCAATTCCGGCACAATCCTGTCGGAACGGAACTAATAATCAGTCAAAAATTACCAGTCCTCCATGCCATTCATAAACGCCACCAGGTCCAGAGCATTCAATAGTTTTTTCTCTCCCGACAAAAGCAATCTATGACGCAATTGAATTGCCCTGTGCCCCTACCAGTGTCGCGTAAGTTTACCCCAGACGCGTCGCGTATCGATCAAACGGAAAGCCCGCGAGCGTTGACAAACTTACTCCGTTTTACGAGGAGAACAACGTGCCCTGCACGGGGATCTTGACGGCAAACGCCCAGTCCCCCAGAAGTGTTCAGCTGACCAGCCACAATGCGCCCCTTACAACGAGTTTGGCTTCAAACATATCGCGTTTATTCGGTCTTCTCTTGGGCAATATAGTCGGAGCTCCATATGGTGGGTCTAGACCGTTTGTACTCCGACGAGCGATACACAGAGATTCTATCGTACTAGTATTACTCATTGCTATCCACGACGCGCTCAAAAGGTTTGCAGGACCCGCGTAGTCGCGCCCTTCATCCCGTAAAGCGCCCATACCTCGAATAGCAACCCTTTCCTACACGCGCTCATCCCTCTGTCATCGATATCGACATTTCTCCCTCATACACCCAAACCTTAAGCAGTAAGCTCGCACTGCTACCACCTACATCAACCCCTTTCCATTCCATGTCCGTATCGACCCTTTCGAATATCTCATCGCTCCTCCAATGTTTGACCTTTCTGCCCGATCGATCTCAAGTCGCCCGTCGGCATGCCGCCATCTCCCGGGTTCCAGTCACCGTGTCAGGAAGATTCCTGTCATCCACTAGCAACTGCACTTACCAATCCTTGGGCCAATTAGCCAGCCACGAACGGTCTTGCCTGATAGCATCCTATTTCAGCACCCTTTCATCCCCATTATTTAATCACCGAGTCCCCAATTGGAATTTTTGTAGATTTCCAACGAACAGGTCAAATTTTGGAATGAGCAATCTAAGCGAATAGGCACCGGGTAGGGTCTCCGCACGTGTGCATCTTGTAATAAACCTGTCTCCCTGTTCCCGTGCTGCATCGTTTCACTGTCGATTTGCTCCGTTGTCGATTTGCTTGCTTGTCCACATCATCCCCCATTTCGGTAGCGAGCTGCCGCGTCCAAGTCAACCTATGTAACGTGTGTGTGCTGGTCGTCTTCTCACCATTCAAAGTCCTAAGAGATCGTCCACCACGTCAAGTCCAACTCTGGTTCGACGTCTCGGTCCAGACCGCAAATCCGCCTACTGATAAAATCTACGCCTCCCATATATCGACCATCTCTAGGCATTTCCCGTCGCAACGACATCCCACTGCTAACCAATACTTAGCAACACCTGACCCCGTAATTTGCAATTCCATAAAGAATCCGAACGCTGAATTTGATCACAACTGACAAGATCGCGTTTCTAGATCTCGAATCGACGTGTGCACGCTCCGACGCATCTTTGTGCTACAACCCCCACTCGTAACGCGTAAAGCCCAATAACTACAATATAATATCATCCTACTCCACAACAAATTGCACAAGAGCTCATCTCGAGCTCGTCTGGACCATCACATCTCAATTCAAACCCCCTATCGACACTCCACCGACCTCCCAAACCATCAACGCAAAATATCCACAGACAGAACCGCATCGACAACAAAGCAAACACCATTACTACAGTAGGACTCCTTACCAGAAATGACGTTGGACAGTGCGGAGTTTCATGCAGCGGTGAGTAATCAACTCAACCTACCGTATCTCGAGCTCGAGTTTTGGTCTTTCGGTCGTGTGCCGCCCCTTTTCCTTCGATTCTTCTTCTCGTTCTTGACCTTGTTCTCTCGCCCAATTTCTGTTATTTCCACCTCGGAATTCTTGTTCACGATCCAACCTGTTCGGCGTTGAAGTCCAATTCCCAGTGGAGGATGGTCGGATCAAACAGACAACCGTGATCGCACCGTTTCCCCACCCAAACCTCGTAGACTTCTGTCTCTGGTACTACCGTGACAGCAAAATTGGGACCCCATCATCATCATCATACACCATACATCATGCATCTAAAACGAGAATCCCCACCCCGCTCTAGCGGACATGTACAGATTCGAAGTGTCTCGCGGATACCACGCGCTATGACGCCATTGATTCGGGGATGATTCTATTCTCTGGACGTCGACTCGGGCGCACCGGCGATTGATCTATCTGTCGATCTTGTTATTCCTTTCCCCGTGTCCATGGACAGCCTCTGCTTCTCGTGGGTGTGGCAGTTCAAATGTATCGATGATGCAATACCCGGGGAACTTTTAGACCTTGATTTAGATGACGACGACGATGTGCGCCGTGCGGGCTACCACGAAAGTCATTTGCCTGAGCTTTGATTATTGGCTTCCACACCTAGTCATCGTGCACGTACTATATAGACGTTGGGCGATATTCCTTGGCCTCCTTTCCTCGTTCTGATTTACCATGCATGACGCTATCTCCAGTGCACTTGACTGACTAGTCCGATTTGCCCGATCCATAGGTCTATGACACCGTCCGTCAAATCCCCCATCAGCGCGTTACAACATACGGTACGTGTTCATCCACTGCATTTGTTCTTTTACAACTATATGCATATCCCTCTACTTGTATGACTTGTACGGTGTCATCCACATTCACACCCGAGTCGTCCATTTCCAACTTTCCTTGCATCAATAACCGCATCAATCACAGTGCTAATATCCTAGGTACTAGGTCACATCGCAAAACTAATCGGAATGCCCAGATATTCACGACACGTCGGTCAAGGTACAGCCTACCTGCTGTACTATCCTATTCACACTATCTCACTAATCACTAATCCACCCTTCACCCTGTGTCCGTCTGCACAGCTCTAAAATTCCTCCCTCCATCAACAACACCCCCGATCCCTTGGCACCGCGTCATCAGTTCCTCCGGAGCCATATCATCCCGTGGTCCCGGTACCGACGGTGCACAACGTCAAAAAGACGCATTAGAAGCTGAAGGTATAGAGGTAACCGAAGGGAGGACGGGGGATTTTAGAGTTAATTTGGGAAGGTGGGGGTGGTTCCCTACGAGTGTTGGTGGTGAGGATGAAGATGGAGAAGGTGAGGAGGATGCTGAAGGTGAAGATGAAGAGGAGGAGGGGGATGAGGAGGAAGAGTAGATATGTAAAGTAACCCAACTGATTTCTTTCCCGTTCTAATTAGCTACTGTAAACGCCATACCGCAGAATTTGATTATCGTGCTACGAGAGCCACGTTTGTTATCAGAAAATGCTGAAAGCCGGCTAATGTTTGATTCTTTGAATGTTAATGCAAGTTGCTGGTCCGGTGTCTTGCAAAGTTCGACGATTGTTGGCAAGTATAATAACCACGCGTCACTACGACCATGGCCGCCGCACACCGCGTCCTGATAATCCTAGAATTACCACGCAACGTTGTATCTCATTTCTAAACCGCCAATGACACGTATTATGCTGCTCTTACACGCTTGCGAATTGCAGGTGTGGCGGGAAGGAAACGCCGTTCGTCACACACACGTGAGTGCGTGACGCTCGCGTTCTCAATCTCTCCTGGTTACCACACTACTTTCACTCATTCCACGACCTCGCTATGATCTATCACAACGCCACAGCTACTCGTCGCGTGCTAGCTATTCCGGAACTATTACGAAGCATATTTTTCTCTCTCCCAGACCGTGGTGACAACTATTGCACCACCCTTGTTTGCCGCGTCTGGTCGGAGATCGCACTCGACGTGTTGTGGTACGAAGTGGACGATATGTCCGCCTTGTTCCATTTGCTCGTCCCGCTGAACTCCCCAAAGAAAGATATAAAGACCTGTCAGGTAAGTTCAGAGCATGTCTGTTTTCAATATTTTCTCGAACTAACGCCTCTCGCCTGCACGCAGAAGTTTGTTCGGCGTCCTGAACCACAAGACTGGACCGTCTTTGGAAAAATTAGTAGGCGTGTCAAGAAGTTGACAATTGAAGCAGACACCGTATTGCCCAGTCGCTCGGTCTTCGACGACATTACCAAGACCCGCATCCACCACGAAATCCTGCCAAACCTATGGAGTCTCAAGTGGTTGTCTGACGCCTCTCTTGGCGTAATCTTTTTACACGCAGGAATCCAAGAACTAGCGTTTCAAATTGATTATCGTTTTCTTGACGAAGCTAAAATCTTCATGCGCAACACCTCGTTCTTTAGCCGAAACATCACGACGATAAGTATAGAAACGTGCTCCGAAAACGGCTTAATGGATCCCCAACCTGTGGGACTCATCGAAGCTGAACTCACTAGCTGGCTAGCCCAGCTGCACGACCTCCGAGTTTTGGATATCCCAAGATTCTGGCTGACGTCACACGTCTTCAAAACCCTAGGTCAACTCCCTCATCTCGTTCACCTGGACTTCAAACTCGACCCCGGCCAATATGGCAATCCTTTAGACACCTTGATATTCCGCCCTATCTCGGACTCAGAAGAAATCGTTCCAGAACACCAACTTTTCCCTTCCTTGATCGACCTCGGCCATAATACACGGTTCTCCGAAATGACTCGATTTCTCTCTTGCTGGCAGGGTTCATCTCGCCTCAGTGAACTCAGTATAGCGTCCCAAGTCTTAGAATCACCCGACGCATTCCGTTCTGCCTTGGACATCATCACGGTTCAGTGCCCCAGACTTACCTTTCTGGGACTGACGTGTTTAAGAACGCCATACCGTCACCATCCTGGAGGTTCCTTGCGGCCTCGAATAACCTTGAATACCCTTCTTCCACTGCGCAACTTGAAGGACCTCCTCACCCTCGAACTCGTCCACCCTCTCCCCTTTGCCTTCACAGATGAGGAATTTCTATTCCTCGTCAAGGAATGGTCCCAGATGCAGTACTTAGGCTTCGGATGCGACCCGTACCCACTCGATAATGATGTCGTCCATACCGCGGAGTCATTATTGCCCACTGTTGAACCTGTCGACGACGCATCACTCACTCCGACCTACCCGATCATAGGATTATGGCAGTCCATGAAATCGCTGAGGAAGCATTGTCCTTCACTTCAAGAACTATTCCTCTTCGGAATTGACGACTTCACCGCAGGCAATGACAAAGCCAGGCTCGCAAGTGACGAACTTGCACCACTGCCGTTTCCATCTCTGAAGACACTGTCGTTTGGCTCATCACCGATAACCAGTAAATCTACTGTTATCGCATTGGCTTTAAGCCAATTCCTTTTGCCTAGCACAAGCTTTTTCCTTCACGGGCTGCAAGCAGGAGACCAACACTCGCCGTACCTCACTTATCTTAATCTTAATCCCCTTATCCCACTTCGCGACCAACTCCCTGCCAGTCTACAAAAAATAATTGACTCGGCGGACCCAAGCCCACCTGACCTGCCGTGGACACAGGGCTCTCCAAATATTGCTGTCAATGAACCTGTCGGAGTGGGCGGTGTGATAGACGATGATACGTTGTCAATCTTTGATGAGAGACGAGAGCTGGAGAAAGATATCACTTCCTTCTTGGAAGTCTTATGTGAAGCTAGGGAAGACGAAAGGGAGAAAGCAAGATGGCGATGCATCGACTGCCCGGCGGTTCTTGATTTTGGATACATATATGGATCTCAATGTATACCGGATGTTGGTCCGTAGATTGACGCTCATGTGGCAATGCCAGCAATACCCATCAGCCCCCCTACTGCGCAGAGGCTAGAAGTAGAACTGAGGACTGATGACTCGGAGCCTGACCAAAATTTGGAAACGCTCAGGAGGAACGGGCGTGTGCTGCACTGGGATGAGGACATTGATGTATACAATTTATACAGTAGAATTTCGGTATCGGTTCTTCATCGCCGTTTCTCGGTGTGAGTGGCACTGTGCATCTATAGTTAATAGATCTTGGTCTGCATCTAAAGCAAGATGTAAAGGTACCGTCCTAAACAGTGTCATTCTTTTCTGGCATATATTCCATCAGTGCAAGCCGCCTAAGTGTTGGGATGTCAACTTCAGATCCAAAATACGAGTTCGTTGTGATGATCGACCACTAGTGTTGGGGGCAATTGCTCAAGAAGCACAACTCCGGATCGGGTTTGCTTGTCAACGAGCTTGAGTCACGCATTCACGTGTGTGTGACGAAGCGCGTTCGAGTGTACGTAATCATTCAACTTTGCAATCGCCATCGACCTTTCAAATTTCATTCACCACCATGGCCGACTTCAACGTCCCAGTCGCTCGTCGCGTGTTGGCCACCCCAGAATTACTGCGCAACATTTTTTTCTCCCTAAATCATTGTGACAACTACCGCACTGCCCTTGTTTGTCGTGCCTGGTCCGAGATCGCATTGGACGCCTTGTTGGACGAAGTGGACGATATATGCGCGTTGTTCAACTTGCTGGCACCATTGAAAAGCTCTGAAGTAGATGGGGAATCACAGCTGGTAAGTCCTTTGCGTGTCTAACTTCGATTGTTACTGTCTGGGCCAATCGTTGACTTGGATGTTGCTATGCAGAAGTTTGTCCGGTGCCCTACACCACAAGACTGGACCAACTTTGAAAAGTATAGTCGGCGCGTCAAGAGCTTGACGGTCGAATGTACCGCGTTGTTACCCAGTGCCTCAGTTTTTGACGACATCGGCCGAACTCGCATCCGACAAGAAATCCTCCCAAACATGTGGACTCTCAGATGGCTGTCCGATCTCTCTCAGGGTGTACTTTTTCTACATTCCGGAATTCGAGATCTATCCTTTCGGATTGGTTCCAATGTCGATTAAGCTGTATTCTTCATCAGAACGGCCTGCTTTTTCGGTCGAAACATTACGGGTCTCAAGATAGCCTCCTTGGGCAACTCAGTGATGGATTTTCAGCCAGTTGGATGCTTCGAAGCGGAACTTTCCACCATGTTCGCTCAATTGCAGCACCTCCAAGAGGTGTCCTTCCCAAGATTTTGGCTGAATGCAACTTTGTGCCGGGTTCTGGGTCAGCTCCCTCGGCTCACCGAGGTTGATTTCGAATGGGAAGAGGGATATGGGAATCCCCTTGACACGGTGACATTCAACCCCATTTCCGGCTCAGAAGCAGCTTCAGAAGACGTAACTTTCCCATCCTTGACGAACTTCGGCCAGAGCGCGCCGTTCTCAGAGGTCGCTCGATTTCTCGCTTCATGGCAGGGCTCGTGTCGCCTCAAGATACTCACGCTCGCATCCCAAATACTGGAATCAGCCGACGACTTCCACTCTGCACTAGTCACTATTACGAACCATTGCCCTCAACTTACGTGGCTTGCATTAACATGCTTAATAACCCCATATCGCCACCATCCTCGACCTGCTTCACAGCCTCGAATAACGTTAGATACCCTTTTCCTATTACACAAATTGAAGCACCTCGATTGCATTGAAATCAGCCATACCCTCCCCTTCGCATTGTCAAACGAGGATTTTCTGATCCTTGTTAGGGAATGGTCCCAAATGGAGACCTTATGCTTCGGATACGACCCATATCCACTCGCTAGCGATGTCGTCCACGTTGCAGAATCTCCACTCTCGCCACCCTCTGCCGAAAGTTCAAACGACCCACCACGCTCAACCCCCAAATACCCGATCATAGGACTTCTGCAATCGATAAAATCTTTGCGGAAGCATTGTCCTCAGCTTACGAAATTGATTATATTTGGAATTGACGACTTTGGCGTGGAGGATGACGAAGCCCGGGTTGTGGACGACGTACCTCTACCATTTCCACATCTGGAAGAGCTGTCATTGGGGACATCCCTTTTAACTAGCAAGACGTCTGTCATTGCAACAGCTTTAAGTCAATATCTCTTACCAGATGTGGAATTCGTCTCATCTAGAACTTGGGGGGGAGATCAAGTCTCGCCACACCTTTGCTATCTCAACCTCAAACCCATCTTCCCACTTCACAATGAGCTCTCTGGTAGTCTACAAGAGTTGATCGACTCAGCCAATCCAACTCCGGGCAATCCGACATGGGCAAAGACTTCTCAGAGTATCTCTGTGAACCAGGCCGTCGGGATCAATGGTGTGCTAGACGCAGAGGCAGATTCAGAGCTCGATAAAAGACAAAAGCTCATAGACGACGTGTCCTCTCTTGTCTCTGTCCTCTCTGCAGTTCGACAAGATGAACGGGAGAAAACGGAAAGGCGGATTCTTGGGGTTGGCAGCGGTGTCGTATAAGATATTCTAGGTACACCCTCTGTCAAGGTACTACGTATGCACTAGAGTATCAAAGTCAGCGAACAGGGAATGGTACCACCACACTTGTTTGAAGTGGAAAACTCTCACAGACGCACGAATGGAATAAATGCAGGCTCACCACATCGCGCTCGTTCGTCGTGCTCAATCAGAGATAGCAAAAAGGCAGTGCAATAGCTGAAAGGACTATGCAGTGTAATGTTGACTATATTTGGTGTCGCCCATCAGAATTCACGTCGCCAACAGAACTATACCAGGTTAACGTTACGGGTACGAGATCTGGGGCAGGGCTTTCGGTGATACAGGCTGATACCAGACGTCAATCCGATAGACTATATTTAAACTCGTCTCGAGTCCTCGCATATCCAGACGAATCACGAAAACAACAGCAGTTACTAAGAACAGAGTCAGTCTTATTCCACCCACATAACTCCTAGAGGACTTACAGCGGGGGACCAAGCGCTCATCGGTTCCTCAACCCTATCTGCACACCGATGCAACGGCACATCCTCAAACCGTAGAGGACCAAAGTCTCTGAGAACGAGTTCCTCAAGACCCACTCCAGCTTCCCTTCGTGCTTCCAGGACTTTGCAAAACGAATGAGGTACTTCAGGGCTCATGGATGTAGCCCATAGATGGTCGGACAGTGTTTGAAGATGAAGTGAGCGGAGGGCGGGGAAGGGGAAAGGTGTAGTAGATGCAAAGGAATTCAGATCTACGTGTTCCTGATCCAAAATAGAGGTTTGAGCTGCGGGGATATGGAATGATTCTGATCCCATGTATGTCATGAATGATGCGGCATACATAGTATCCAGCACCAATTTTCGGAGATCGGGGAGTGGCGATAGGATATCTGACCATAGTTCACGAGGGAAGGAAGCAGAGTTGCCAGAGGACTCCACGAGTGTGATCGAGGATAGGTTGCGAAGTGGGATCTGTCGGAGTGTTTGTAGGAGGTTGCTGCGGTCCGACCAAGTGTACAGTATCTTTATTGACGTGATAGTATCAGCGTCCGGGTTGTTTGAGGATAGGACGGTCAGGTAGAAATAGGTATGTGATATCAAGAGAGATAAGCTTCGCGGGGGTTCAGAAACCCGCAGGTGGGTGAGGAGCTGAAGATAGGCTGGGAGATGTCCAAGGAGTTCTGAGGCTTTGATGGTAGTTAC
>ML208697.1:0-19495 GCA_004369065.1 Pluteus cervinus
GGGAGGTGGTGATAACGAAGGCTATAGAGAGCCAACGAGTGGGCGCCGAGTTCCGGCGTTGTTTCCAATCGATTCGTCGGCCTCGAAAACCCCCGGATATAGACTCTAGGGGTCCCTGAACGATGTGGATGGAATGGGCTGTGGTGAGTGAGTTTGGATGAGTCGACGTCGAGGAAATCTCGGAAATCTCGACGTCATCAGGAACGGTTACCATAATAAGAAAAGCATGCGGGAGATGCCGCCAGATCGGGGAAAGTGATCTCGAAATGAGGCGGCTGTGCGGGTTTTCGGTGATGGCCGCAATATCGGGCAAGTAGATCTTGGGCGAGGAGGGTCTGAAAAGACCGAGTCCTTCACTTCGTTCGGCCTCGGAATGGAGCTAACGAAAAAACAAACAAACGATGTCAAAAGGGTTGTTGTTGACTTGGTGATCAATATTGATATCAATTGAGAGCATACCTGCTTAAATAGCGCTGCTAACGCGACCTCATCCACAGTCTCATCACATAACCTGTCCACAAGACCGGGAATGAGTCGGATCAGAAGCTTGTATCCAGTGAATGTACGGTCCCGGCTAAAAAAGCGTTGAGATGTATTTGAAGCTGAGTAGCTGTGGTTTAACTTACGTTCGCTGAACAATCTGCTTCTCTGCTTCGTTCAGGGCATCAAACTTGGGGTCAGGGCGCTTGAGCGTTCGACGGTCAGCTTCTGGGACCATGTTGTCATCAATGGTCTCGTATAGAGACACGAGCTTGGGAATACCACGGCCAGAGGGTATGCTGTGTAAAAGCTTATTAGAAACTTCAAAGTCAGGTACATAGTGATGTCGTGGCTGGCTGAGCCGAGCCGCGGCTGGCTCCACGTGGCTCGGCCCCATTTTCGGCTCGGCTCAGCTTGAGAAGCCGGAGATAAGCCGGCTTCAACCCATGCTCTGGCTTTTTTTGCACGTCCGTGTTCTTGGGTCCAACTATCAGTTAAATGTATTGTATATAACATATGTACACTAATGACACACATAAAACTTATTACGGCCACGGGATAGCTGGTGAGTGGGACAAGAAAGAATTTCGCCGTGAGGAGAAGCAGCTCGAGCCTGGGAAGCCGGTCCAGCCAAGCCGAGCCACGTGACATGTCAAGCCGTTCCTGGCTCGGCTCGGCTACGAATGCGGCTTTGCTCGGGCTTGGAGTCGGCTTAAGCCCGAGCCGTGACAACACTACAGGTACAGTGATAGCGTATGTCATACTCAATTTTTGCCTTTGCGCCGCGAAGTGTCACCAGATCATCTTCGACGATTGCAAGCTTGCGCTTCAGACGAGCGCGGTCTGCATTGCTCCGTTGTAAGGCAACATGGAGGACCTCGGGTGACATGGAAGTTGGATCTTCGAGGTCAACAGAGTCTTCCTGAGACGAATGTGCTTCATCAGAGTCCGACATAGAGGGAAATCAGAGGGAAAGAGGGGATGGGCTGTCCACATAGTGCTAAGTGAAAAGGTTAAGTTAAAATATCCTGCAGGACATGATCTTGACAGGCGGAGGGACCAAAGTTGTTTCGATTCAGAAATCAGTAGACCTGTTCGAAACATCATGAACACTTCAACGTAAAAAAAACAACCATCCGCAAACTACAAAGTGGCATATGCCACTTCAATGGTGAGCAAGTGCAACAGCCGCACTTATCCGCGACAAATGGAATGATCCTACTCTGTTCAGCCTCGGAACCTGAGTCTGACGAAATGAGAGGGGATAGGACAACCTCTTGCGACGGTGAACTTGCAATCATCGTATCATTCGCATGCTGCGCCAGTGGCTCCTGGCGACTATTCTGTTCTTCCTCTTCATGCCAGTCAATTTTTCGTGTACCTCGGGCTGTGGACGCACCTTTGAGAAGCGGCTTCGGCTGAATAAACATAAGGACACATGCACTCATGTTCTGGAAGAGCGACGAGAGGCCAACAGATTGCGACGAGCTAATGGGCAGCCAGGCGACGCAATGCCCAGTCGACGTTCATGCCAGATCGAGGTAAGTCCAGTTTTGAAGATAGAACGGGATGTGATCTAATGGAGAAGGCTGCCAATTTGCGACGCCAGGAGGTGGTAGCGCAGCCTGAGCAACCAAACTTGTTGGCCCTACAGCTAGAAAGTGAAATTCAAACCCCCACCATATCCACCCCCACTCCCAGTGATATGGCCATGACACCTCAACTGGAAATTGCGACGATAGATCTTGACCCAGTTGACATGGAGCCAGAACTCAGCGATATTCCAATGGCACCTGTTGAGTCTCAGGAAGTTCATCCGACAACATCCACTGGGCGACCATTGCGCTCTTATCGGCGTCCTGCCAGATACCGTGATAACCTTCCCGAACCAACCCCAACACACAATCCACTCAATCCTGAACCAACCAGCACTGTTACACCCGAGCAGCCTAGCGATTCCCGAATACATCGGGTGGTCCTCTGGGTTCACGACCAGCTAATAACAACGGTCAATTCGTTTGGATTGTGCCGTCTGTATCCCGACCGCCCAAGTTATGATCCTGATCACCTTGTATCAGTCGACGCGCTCTCAAATTCAAAGGGTTCACTCACGCAAGACGAACTTAGAGAAGAGAAACAATCATTCCGCCAGAAACTCGCCAGCCTCTTCTCCAATAAAACCATATACCTTCTCATGTCATGGTTTTATAGTGGCGATACCCTCGGATCAGAAACCTCGATGAATCATCTGGTTCATAATGTTCTTCTGCACCCGGATTTCAAACTTGACGAGCTACAAGGATTTAGTGCCCACCAGGAAAATGGAAGAGTTGAGAAGGCCGCCAAGCTACCAGAAAACATAACAGCATCTCAAGTGACCTTTTGCGAAGCTACTGTCGAAATTGATGTCCCATCAGGATCAGCCTCTGTGCCCTCCCAAAAATTCTTGGTCCCTGGTCTCCTATATCGAAAGCTCACCTCCGTTATCCAAGCAGCATTTGCGGACCCCTTGGCCTCACATTACCACTACTCGCCATTCGAGCTCCATCACATCTGTCCCATCACAGGAAAAAAAGACCGTGTCCGATCTGAGGTCTTCAATTCAGATGATTTCGTTGAAGAAAGTGAAAGAGTTCAACGTTACGCACCCACACCACCTGATGAACCAGCATGCACACGCGAGAAGATTGTCGCAGCTCTGATGTTTGCTTCAGACGGTACACACCTAACCAACTTCGGCATGGCAAAGGCGTGGCCAGCTTACCTCATGCTCGGCAACCTATCAAAACATATCCGCGCTCAACCAAAGGCTGGCGCTTTGCACCACCTC
Source organism: Pluteus cervinus (assembly GCA_004369065.1). Taxonomy (NCBI): domain Eukaryota; kingdom Fungi; phylum Basidiomycota; class Agaricomycetes; order Agaricales; family Pluteaceae; genus Pluteus; species Pluteus cervinus. The sequence continues at coordinate 3,311 of ML208697.1, forward strand.
GCATATATCCCATCGGTGAGTTCTCTTCCACTTCACTCAGTATTCCGGCCTAAGAATACTCAATTGTCTATCAAATAGCTTCCTGACGCATTTCAAGATTGGGCAAAACAATTTCATGCGAAATGGAAAACACAACGCAAAGACATCCTAACACACTGCCGCCGCGAGCTAATGCACGCCGTGTGGCGTCTCATCCTCGACGACGACTTTGTACATGCATATAAATATGGGATGGTTATAAAATGTTTGGATGGAGTGGAACGACGGGTTTATCCACGGATTTTTGCCTACTCAGCTGACTACCCCGAGAAGTGTGTCCTACTTTCCTTCCGGTCAATTACTTTGCTGACAATGCACAAGAGCTTTACTCGCAACGATACGTGACCAAGGGAAGTGCCCCTGCCCTCGCTGTCTTGTTTTGAAGTTGCACGCCGATCGACTTGGTCAAAAATTCGATATCTCGGCTCGAAAGACACAAGCCCGGACATACCTCCATGATCTAGTCGTCAAAGCTCGTCAAACAATATACACACTGGCAAAATCGATAACTAGCACAGCCGTTGAGGCTTCGCTCAGTCCAACGTCGATTGTTCCAACACTCAATGCATTTTGCGAACGACTTGGGACTGCATTCAACCCATTTGCAATGCTAGTTGTCGACCTTCTCCATGAATTTGAGTTAGGTGTATGGAAAGCACTTTTCACACATCTCATCCACCTATTATATGCCATCTCTCCCAATGAAGAATTGGTTTCCCGTTTGAACGAGCGGTACGAAGCCAATCACTCCATGAAATACTCACGACTCACTTCCAGTAGATACCGTCAAATATCAACATTTGGTCGAGGTACAATCCGACGATTCACAACAAACTCAGCCGAAATGAAGAAGATGGCAGCACGGGACTTTGAGGATCTCCTTCAGGTAAGTTACTTGATAGATTTGTACACTTTTATCTCACTGAACTCAATGTTAGTGCTCTATACCCGTGTTTGATCGTCTGTTACCTGAACCACACAACAAGCGCCTCATGAAACTCCTCTACCGAACGGCTGAATGGCATGCCCTCGCCAAATTACAGATGCACACAGACTCAACGATCTCCCTCTTTGAACAACTGACCTCAGAATTCGGGAAGTTGATGCGCCAGTTCCGAGATACAACATGTGAAAATTTTTCGACAGTCGAGACACCTTCGGAATCTTCAGCACGGGGACGACGCCAAGCTCGGAAGCACGCACAACCTGTATCCTCGAATACCACACCCACTCAGTCAAATTCAACACGGCGTCCGAAGAAACTGAACCTTTCAACTTACAAGTTTCATGCCCTAGGTGATTATCCGAATACAATTCGGAGAGCTGGCCCAACCTCAAACTATTCAACACAACTCGTAAGCCGATCTTGATTCATCTCCCTCTTGCTAGAACTGACTTTCTACTAGGGTGAAGCTGCCCATCGCATCATCAAGCGTATATACAAGGCTACAAATAAACGTGACCCAATGAAGCAAATTGGAAAGAAATATGGCCTGTCCTACCTTCTACGGCCAGACCTAGACGAGATTAACAGCACACCGCCGGAGACCCGTTATTCCATCGCCAAAGCACATGCTGAAACCTTCGACTTGTTCTCGTTTATCACTGTTCCGGATCAAGCCAAACACGTACGTCTCACCCCGCGCTGATGCACCATACGCACGCCATTGACCTATCATCAGAATTTTGTCCTGAGCTTGAAGACCCACATATTCAACCGTGTCATGCAGTTTGACTACGACGGCGACAATATACGTGAACTTACAATTGACCAACTCAACTCTGTGCGGATAATCAACAACAAACTACACCGGTCCAACATCCTTCGCATCAATTATACAACCTACGACGTTCGTCGCAACTACGATATCATCAGCCCCCTTCGCCACCCATTTGTTATGGTCAAATCACGAGATGCGAAAGAAGGTGCTCACCCATTCTGGTATGCCCAGGTCCTTGGCATATTTTCCGCCACCGTAGCCATCACTCGGCCTACACTTGAACCAGAGCCTCAAAAACTCGATATGCTGTGGGTTCGGTGGTTTGGGGATGAACCTGGATATCGGTCTGGCCGCAAGTATAGCAAGCTTCCGAAAATCGGATTTGTACCACAAACTGAAGACGACGCCTTCGGATTTTTAGACCCATCTCTTGTCATTCGAGGATGTCATCTAATTCCATCCTTCGCAGATGGTCGAACAGATCAACTTCTCGGCGCTGGCCTGTCTGCTGCTCGTGCAAAGGACGACGTTGATGATTGGGCTAAGTATTATGTCAATATGTGAGATCATTCTGTGTGCCCATGGGACAAACCTAGACTGACCACCATCATTGCCAGATTTGTCGACCGCGACATGTTCATGCGCTATCTCGGGGGCGGAATCGGACATGTGCATAATCTAAATGAACAGACGGCCGAGATAGAAAACGGGAATGACGATGATGGCGAAGAGCCGGAGGTTGAACCGGAAGTCGGAGCAACTGAAGAAGACCATGCCGGGGAGGTACCAGGTGAAGATTCTGAGACAGACGATGACGAGAATGTGGGGGATGGTTCAGACTCGGAATCTGATGTAGATGAGGCCGCTGAGGGAGCGAGGAACAGAGACAGTGACGAGGAGGATGAGGAAGAGGATTCAGGTATTGATGTGACTAGTTGACCCTATGGTGTACATCCGTTTGATTCATCTACATACTTGCAATCGATTTTTCCTACGTCTATAGCTGATCATGAGTGATTGAGTACAGTGCGAGGAAGCATCTGTGCACCGTAATAAGGTTGCTGCTGGTCTTGCTACTCTTCACAATTCTGTGGATAGCTTTACAATTTAATGCAAAGGCCAGTATGATTTCGATACTCCTGTCATCACCTGGCAGCTCTCTTGCCATTCCCTTCATTCCACCAACAGCCAACACCACCAGACGAGCGCGTTGAGACCGGAATTGTCAGATGTCGTGAGGATCATGCCCAAAACAGTCGGATTGCGGTGACAGGTATAACACACGTCATGTCCCTTTCATTCGATAGCAGCATGACGTTTGGTGCTGCATATTTCATCCCGTTTTTTCTAAAGGGTACAGCGATGGTCATTTACTATCCGACGTCGGCCGCCTTCGCAATCATGGCCGACAACCAGCAACCCAAACAACCCAAAATCATCACATCCTTGATTTGGTGATGTCCCCCTTCAAATGCCGTTTCCCCCACAATTGTGTGTGAAGGTCTTTAAGGAACTGAAAGGTAGCTCCTGGTAGGGACAAAAAATGGGACGATGGTTGAGGCCGTTGAGGGGGCGGGGCTGTGGATAGGGAAAGTAGGGGTTCGTAAGCGTATGGTCTAAGCTCAGCGGTACCGCCACGTACGTTCTAAAGATTCAAACACGATGTGACTGCCTTGGTCGTCCTTCGGAGGAGAATCCTCGAAATAATCTCGAAGACATCTATAAAGCTCCATTCGGGTGGCAATCTGCTCCATTTTTCGGCCTGGGCGGATGAGCGGCAGTAAATCGGGAGTAGGAGTTGGAGAGTGTAACTGTAAGGTGCGAGTGAGTTTTGAATTCCACCTGAGCTTGTGGATGCGTCACGGTGACACACCTTCCAGGCAGAGACACGATTTGCATAGCCTTTGAGAGAGTGGGAGGTTAGAAAGGTTGTTAGCCAGTCCGTGACGACTGTGTCGGATGAGATTGTTATCGCCTTCTCCTCAGATTCGCCCCGGACAACGAAATATAGGCGCCAAGTTTCTGTCGCCATTCTGCAGCAAGTTGGAGAAAGAAGGAGAGAGAGCCCCCTGAGAGGGGAGTCGGGCTGAGACTCTGACTTGGAGCCCGTGGGACACCTATCATAGGGGCATCCAACCAGGTGATCTCGAAGTCATCGTGGACTGGTATACGAATCGCAGGATCTGGAGACATCAACCAAGAAGACGGCCCTGCTGTCTACCTTGGATATATCAGCGAGATAATTTTTCCAGTTAACGAGGAGACGTCACCCCAGCTGCCATTTGCTCCCTTAAAAATACTTGGAACTACGAGAGCTGAATATCCTCGTAGATATGAAAGCCTAGACCCGACAGCGCCTGGGATGCATTCCAGTGTGTAGAGCCTGTCCTGTCGGATAGTTCTGCAGGGTTGTTTGAGGATGATGAAGCGTAGAAAGGTCCAGCAGATCAGGTGGTTGAAGTTACAGTTGAATCGGGTCACGCATCAGCGGCGTGGTCACAACATTCTGCACGAGGTCACACTTATTTTCCCTTTTCTTACACCCAATCTCCATGGACATCGACAAGTGCACCATCGTCATCGACTTCGAAGACCTATCGATAGAAAAAGCGGAAGCTCAGATTAGAACTCTCAAATATCACATCCAGAAGCTAAGCGCTAAGCGCAATGCGCTCCTACCTATCAATCGTCTCCCAGCGGATGTACTCCTCGATATCTTCGCACTGGTCGGGAAGAGACCAGAAAAGGGTACTGGTCGTTCGTTACTGGACCTCACTTGTGTATCACACGATTGGAGAGAGCTCGTGTTAGGTGCTCCAACGTTGTGGACTATCATCACGAGCTCGAATCTAGTTTGGGCCGAAGAATGGTTAGCTCGCTCTGGATTGGCTCCGTTATCTATCGGACTACTTGACATGGAGAAAGACTTTGTATTGGCTTCAATGAGCCATTTCCAATCCGTTCTCGCACACATACCGAGGATGAAAGCTTTACATTGCACGCTATCCGAATTCGAGGAGTTCAGCTTAAAGCTCTCCAGTCGCCTTTGGGTCGAACCCGCCTTCCTCCTTACTTCTCTCAAGTTGGAGAGGTGGCACTTACCTGAAAACTTCTTCAATTCGGTTCCCAATGTCGAGAACATGTCCTTGAAGACATGCCAATTTTCTTGGAACATAGACGCTAATTATCCGCACCTCACCTTCCTCCACATCTGTGAGCCAGTATCCACTGTGCCTGTCAGAGACTTTGTCGATCTTCTCAAGGGAATCCCCTCTTTGCAACGCCTTGTACTCGCTGAAGTCTTCTCCCTACATGGCGACTCAGATACATTCCTCCCATCACCAACCTCGGTATCTCCTCGCCTCCACGTGTTGAAGTTGAACTTCAATGAAGCTATCGATTCATCTCTACAATTCCTCCGCTGCGCTCTTCCCTGCTTCACAACGGACCAAACAATCATCTCCTGCAGCTCTGATCTTGCTGATCTCGAAGACGACCGCCTTCCCCACCTCCTATCCGCCTTCTCACAAACTGTATCGCCCAAACAGGTTGCCACCATCAAATACACCCATCCCGAACTTCCGAATAGTTCTGCGACGCTATACATTAATTATCAAGGCGCCGACTCTGAAAGTGATATATACCGGACTACCTTGGAAATTGGCATCGACGAAGAGCAGTCTCGCACTCTTCTTGCAACACTTCAGGAAACCTTAGCTCTCGGTCATGTCAAAGCTGTAAAGTTCGGCATCCATGCAAACGATTTAGATGGCGGGCGTCTCGTGGAAATATTTGGTGGACTGCCAAAGCTCCAGTACTTTGACTTTCGGGCACACTACCCGGAGGTTTTTGACTTCCTTGACGCCCTCAAGCCTGCCGATGACGGTATATCACCCCCACCGTTCGCTTCTTTAAAAGTACTCGGATCTATCCTGGCGGAGGAGGTTGATGACCGCCTTGTCGAAGTCCTCTCCAAGCGTAGGCATCTTGGATATGGCCTTGACACAGTGGTTGTGGGCGATTATTGCATTCGGGCTTGGGAGGGGGGTACTCTTCCTCGGTTGGGTGATTTGGTCAATCACATCCCAGAGGAATTGGGCCCTGAAGCACTCGAGATTGAACGTGCATTTTTCACGGGCGCAGAATCGGTCGCTTGTGGTTTTGATATGATACCGTTTGAAGATGATTAGAGGAAGTTGAGCAGAGTAGGACTTACAGTACTAGTACATACTTGATATTATTTACCCTTTTTCGAGTCGATCCAGTAATTCTTCGGATCATCCGCGTTTTCCTCGCAATGCGACATGTCATAAAGGAGCCTCTGAGGGTCAACGTCAACTCAAATTGACATCAGGCTGACTATCAGCCACTCAAAGTTGGCGTTGAACTTGAGGCGGGCGTTGGGCGGGCGTTGCAAAAGTCCCAAGCCGAATAAGCGCGTGCCGTCACATCACGTGTTTCTCACGCGTTTCATGTCACCTACTGTCCGATTCGCCACGAGTTCGCTCTCCAAGCACTCAAAGTTGCCAGGTCCGGGTAACTTCATGGGATCGCACACCATTATCGTCGACTTCCAAGAGACGTCAATCAGTAAAGTAGACGACCAAATTCAAACTCTCCGATGCTACCTCCAGAAGCTCTTGATCGCCCGCAACGCCCTCGCACCCATCCATCGTCTTCCACCAGATATCCTTCTCGAGATCTTCGCAATCTTCTATGCCAGACTGCCTACATGGCACGATCTATCGATGCTAAGGTTGACTTGGGTCTCGCACCACTGGAGGGAACTAGCGCTGGGGACCCCCACCCTTTGGTCCGACGTCTCTACCCCACACTTGAGTGCTGCCAAATGGTGGTTGGCACGCACTGGATCAGCTCCTTTGTCAGTAAGACTTCTTAACGTCACGAAAAAAGTCATCGTGCCTGTTATACCCGAATTGCAGTTCATCCTCGAACAAATACACAGGATCAGCATACTTCGCTATTCTCAGAGGTCTTCTGACGTGTTCAAGCTAGATATTCCCGAGTCCGTTTGGGAAGAACCCGCTCTTCTCCTTGATTTCTTGGAATTGAAGGGGGTAGTTCTTCACGGACGTTTCCTATCCTCAGTACCTAATGTCTGGAACATGGTTCTGAGGAGGTGCAAATTTTCATGGGACGCCGGAAGAACAAATTTTCTCGAACTCACTCATCTTGATATCGCGTTCCCTCAATCAACAATACCCGTGGCGCAGTTATTGGGACTTCTCCAACGCATGCCCTCCTTGGAATGCCTCGTCGTCATTCACGTATTTGCCACAGATGACGACCAAGATACATTTGTACCATCCCCGACTTTACAATTCCCCCAACTCCACACGTTGAAATTGGGCTTCGGCAAAGCTATCGATCCACCCCTCCAATTCCTTAGACATGCCCTTTCCTCGTTCACCACCAGCCAAACGATGATATCCTGCAGCTTCGATGCAGCTCGTCTCGAGCATAATCGCCTTCATACCCAATTTCTGCCTTCCTTCTCAGAGGTGGTATCGCCTCAACGCGTAGTTGCCATCAAGGTCACAAGTCCCCAACATTACACTTTCGGCGAAGTCGTCATTAATTTCCGAACCACCAAGCAGGAATCTTCTCGAATGAATTTACAAATTGAGACCAGCACCTCACAACACCGCTCTCTCTGCTCAATCCTCCAGGAGGGACTAACCCTCACACACCTCGAAGCCATACGCTTCTCTCGTTGGGGTCTTCGGGACCCCTCTGGTTTCGTAACAATGTTTGGTGAACTTCCAAACCTCTCTTATGTGGATTGGGGTTGTACCGCAATGGATTTGTTTGAGGATGTATCGCTCATCGAGGATGGGATAGCACGCCCGCCGCTTGCTTCCGTAAAAATATTTGGATTCCTAGAGTGCACGTGGAAAAACAACTATAAACCCCTTGCGCAGTTCCTCGTCCAGCGACAGCGCCTTGGGTATGAACTAGAAACGATAACTCTGGATCTGACTGGCTCTCGCCCGGACGACAATACACTCGCCGAGTTGAACAAACTAGTGGATGTTGTGTGGGAGGATAGCCCGGAGATGGTAGAGATTCAGAGTGTATTCGAAGGTCCAGAACTCATCTGGTCACGTACTTCTACGGGAGTCAAGTTAGCTGATGAATCAGATGATGACTCTCGATGTATCACACCAACTGACTCCGACTCATGATTGGCGATTTCAACCCAAACTTCCGCTCAGCTACCTCGAGATCACTTGAATGTAATTACCTTGTGTCCCTCAAACATATAATCAATCAATATGATTTGAACGTGTATTCTACCCTAATACAAGTGCCTTTATGACCTTCGGAAGGCAGAAGCCGTTCCCTTTAGCCATCTACACCGAATATTCTTCACTGCAGGACTATACTCCACAACAATGTGGTCCACACTAGACTGGATAACTTGCGAGCCTCTTCGGACCTGGGATTCCGCCTTAGGATAAAAAAGTATGGTCTCTAGCCTATGACCCAATCCGATCCGCACATCCAAAACCCGGGTGAGGTGACGGTCAATCTCTTCTGAATGTCCAAGGATCCAAGAACTTTCAAACTAGGGAACGGGAGGGGTGAAGATGGTGGAGTGGTGGTCACGGGACCACACTCCAGGCGGAGTTCATTCGGAGTTCATTCGGAGTTCTACGTAGTCTATATCTAGTCGATTGTAGATTATCGGATCTCTTGGGTCTTCATACACGACGATGTTGCCTTGTTCATCCCCGGAGTAGTCATTCGTGACTACTCCAATGGCGAGGGTAATAGAGCGTCGAGGACCGTGACCATGAGCTGTGGTGTCCCTCCCGGAAAGTGGAGATACCCGAGGCTAGGAAGTCTAGCAATAGTCTCAAGGAAACGTGGGGTAATAACATCACCATTCGCAGATTTGAAATAGAGAGCTCGAACATGGGTGAGGACTATATTTTGTGGTTGCGTGAATGTCGAAACATAGTTCATGACTTGTGCCTTAGACATTTCGACTTCCAGGCTTGTTCGATACACCAGATTGTCAATATCCCGGTAATTGATGGTGAGGCATCCATCGATGGATGAGATAGAGTCGACGACTTGTGAGGGTGAGAAGATTTGCAAGAAGGAGGATAGAAGGCGAGGAAGGGGGTCGTTGGCAAAGTTCCGGTGATTGGCTACGCAAAAGACGAGGGTCTGGGGTCTTGTAAATCTGGGAATGGCATATCGGAGGAACTGCAATGATGATTCCATGTCTCCATCGAAATCCAGTCGCAACGAACAAAGACGAGGTCCAGGACGTTCCGATACATGCGACAGGAGTTGTCATCAACGGAGTCCAAAAGCACGCCGATGGCGATAAGTTGCTCCAAAGAGGGTATGGCGTGGATAAGGTCAACGAACTCGCTGACGGAGACTGAAGACGTAGGGAAGATGATGCGGAGTGAGGTTAAGTGAAGAAGGTGGGTAGTGCTTCCTTGCCATGAAATTTTGCACCTCTTCAATAATATGCTCCTGATATTTGGGACTTTGCAAAATAGGTCATCGGTTACGACAAACTGGTCCAATATGAGAGACGTAAGACGCAAGGCGGGTGCCTTCCATAAGCACGCCAAGATTGGCCGAGAATGTCGAAACGACTCGGAATACCATTGAAAAGTTCCGACTCTTGGTATCTGAGCGAATAGGGCCTGAAGGTGTTTATCTGAGGCGATCTCAGCTGGTAGTCGAGGAGTTCTAGTGATTTTGATTGATAAAGGAGCCGAACCCGAGCGTGCAAACCATTCGTCTCTCATATTTCGGTCTGTAATCAACGTCCAGAGGTTAGGAGGACTGAGTGCTAGCTCTCTCCAATAGTGCGAGACCCAAGTGAGCTTTAACACTGAACAACCGACTTCCTTGTCCCACCGCTTCGCAACGAGCGTGAAAACATGGAGGAGGATTTCGGGTGGGAGACTGCGAATTGGTAGGAGGGCGTTGCGTGCAACCTGGAGCTTCTGAATGTAGCATCTGAGAGTACGAATTTGTGCGTCTATTCCTTCGATTGACAAATCTTGGAAGTCGACGACGATGGTGTTCGCGTCCATGATGGCTTGGAAAGGGGGGAGCAGCTGTTGTTTCAAACGGTGTGACTATAAGTAGCTCGCGTCACAGCAGCACGCCACTTCGAAACGGTACACTCGAGAAATCCTGGGTGCACTGGGAGGGGTACCGAATTGTCAGATTGTGATTTAGTAAAGTACAATGAAGGATCTAGAGTTTAATCATCCGGTAACGGCTCAAGATCACACCCTTCCAACAACCCTCCAGCTCCTTCGAGCATCTCCTCAATCGCCTTTACCTCAGTGCTGCCACCAAATACAAGCTGACCAACTGACTCTTTCAACGGATCAACCAAGTCCATGTCCGGATCGTCCGGTACATAGGTGAAAATCAGCGTCTCCAACGCCAAGTTGGCAGATTTTCGATTTGACAGAAGCTCGCCAAGGAGTGGGAAAGACTGTTCGTTGAATTGGATTCCGAGTATCCTCATTGCACTAAACAGGATAATGGGTTGGTCCGACGCCGGGGTCATTGACTCCCAACGCCCAGCAGATCTGATTACGATAGATCGGAGAAATTGAAGAAGCAGAGTAGGGTGTACTTGCAGGTCAACGTACTCGACCTTGGAGAGGACACCAAACGTGTTTAGAATCCCTTCCAGATCGAGGTACATTAGGTCACGCCATCGTAGCGCCTGAAGGTGCGTCAGGACGACGTTTTGCTGAAGGAGAAGCAGAGTCGTTCTGCTGAGGATTGTTGGATTCAATTCAATGGATATACTTGTGCGAGAGGGTGGAGTAGACCCCGGTTCGACGTCCTTGTGCCGATAGTTCAGAAGGAGAAAGGGGTTTTGCGCGTGGGCCGTGGCGTTGGCTACAGTAAACGTAAGACCTTTGAAGTTGATCGAGTTGATTGATTGCGTTTCGAGAAATAATTCGTCGATAGACGAGAGAAGTCGTTGAAAGGGTGAGGAGTTGGTGAAGGACGAGAGATTGAAATTGCAAGAGATAGTGGTACGCGACGTGATGCACTTGGAATTGATGCACTGGAGGAACCATAGGTACGGTTCGGTATCGCCGGCTGACCCTAACTTTAACAGGGAAAGACAAGGGCCATCCTCCAACAATGGACGCGCTAGGGAGGTTGATTCCTGTAACGGTAGGAACACCTCGGCCAAGATGAGGTGTTCCAACTGTGGTAATCTATTCAAGGAAGTGACAAAGTCCAGGACCGAGATGCAGAGCCGAGGAAAAAGGATATGGAGGGAGGTTAAATTGGGGAGATGAGTCGCTGCGGGCCAAGAATGCTGGCATCGACGGAGATACATCACGCCAATATTCGGGACTCTATGAAGGAATCCATCGGGTAACCATACGCTTTCCAGTTCCAAAGACTTTAAGAGTGATCCAGAGGAATCTTTGAGCCACTCCGATGATAATGATATGTAACATCGATGTAGGGTTATCCGTAGGTGTTCCGTCCGATGAAACTGCAAGAGAACGGTTAAAATATTCGGGATCCAAACTTTGGCTAGTGCTTTTGGTATTTCGGAAAGCCCAATCGAGAGGGGGCAATGCTTTGAACGGGCTACCCATACGTCCGCCTGGGGTAAATTGGAATTAGTGATCAGTGTCCACAAATTCGGGGACTCCAATGCAAGGTTCCTCCAATAATGTGATACCCAAGTAAGTTGGAGGAGACGATGACCAGATCTATCACTCCATGAAGTCCCAATGATGCTAAAGATTTTGACTAGAAGTTCGGGAGGAAGACGGTTAATGGAGATGAGTCGGTTTCTTGCAACTCGGATCTGTTGGAGTTTTTGGAGGAGAGTTCGAATTGAAGATTCTATCACCGCAAGTGTTTTATCCATAGTCTCGAGGTCCAAGGTGTCTTCATCAGAGTCCATGCTGACAGAGGAATCGTTCGAGGAACTTGAGGTGAGGGTTTGGCGGAAAGCTGTATTATTAGTAAGCGGTACGCCTAGAAAGTCAAACTCGCACGGCCATTTTTACGCCCTGACCTCGACCACGAGTCCACGACTCGCTTTTCGCCATAATTACAAGTCCTCATGGGCGCGCATACAATCGTAATCGACTTTCAAGAGCCCTCTATCGAGAAAGTGGAGGCGCAAATTCGGGTTCTTCATCACTACATCCAGAGGCTTGGTGTTGCCCGCAATGCCCTTTTGCCTATCAATCGTCTTCCTCCAGATGTTCTTCTCGACATCTTCGCACTTGTTGGGAAGACATGGGATATCCACGCCACTCGCTCTATGCTCAAACTCACTTGGGTATCGCATCGCTGGAGGGAATTCGCCCTTAGTTGCCCTTCGCTTTGGACCGTCATCACAGACTCAAATCTGAACCGGACAAAAAGGTGGTTGGCACGGTCCCGTTCAGTGCCGCTATCTGTCGGACTTTTTAAAATGGGGCGAAACTCTGCCATCTCCAATAAACTCCATCTTCAGTCCCTCGCCGCACAGATGCCTCGGATAAAAACCCTTCACATCTGCCAAACCGATCGGGAGGTCCTTTTTGAGCTGACTACTTCGTGGAACGCACCCGCTCTCCTTCTCACTTCTCTAAAGTTGAAGGGAGTGGGTATATCTGGGAACTTCCTCTCACAGGTTCCCAACGTCAGGGATCTGTTCTTAGCTCGATGCAAGTTTTCATGGGAAGCTGGTGCAGCGAATTTCACCTACCTAACATCCCTTTACATTATTCGACCTCAACTCGCAGTCCCCGTTGGCCAATTCATTGCTCTTCTCCATAACACTCCTTCCTTAGAACGTGTTGTGCTCATCGAAGCCTTTTCCCTTGACGGATACCCAGAACCAACTGTCCTCGACCAGCCACCAGCGTTAAAGAGGGCACGCCTTCATATGCTGAAGACGGATACCGATAATTTCGGATCAGGGTTACAATTCCTCAAACATGTTGGTCCCAGGTTTACGACTAGCGAAACGGTTGTTTCCTGTTCCTTCGATCACATGGCTTTTGAGGACAGTGATGCCGGGACTCTTCCCCTTCTCTTATCCACCTTCTCACAACTCTCCTCTACGCAAGTTGTTACAACTATCTCACTGGAGGATGACCTTTTATCTATCAACTACCGAAACCTCGACTATGATATGTGTCAAAGGAGCCTGCATACCTTTATCACCCAGGAGCAATTCCTCGCCCTCTCTTTGACACTCAAGCAAACTTTGAGGCTCACGCACCTCCAAGCCTTCAGATTTGATCTTGAGCTTTTTGGTTGGGATGTTCCTCATCTCATCGAGGTCTTTGGTAGACTTCCCAGCCTGGAATACTTTGACTTTCAGGGTGGGTGCCACGAGATGACTGTACTGCTCAACGCACTCGCCCTTGAATCATCTCCGACTCTGTTCCCTGCTCTAAAGATCTTTGGTACCTTGTCTCCAAAGGAGGTTCGCGACCTTCTCCCTCAGGTCCTTATCACTCGTAAGCGTCTTGGGTGTGGATTCAAGACGGTAATTCTTCATGGTGGTGACGAAGCCGACTTAAAGACCGCCCTCCGAATGTTGGGCCACCTTGTGGATCATTTCATCCTAGAAGATTGCCCAGAAACAGAAGGAATTCGGCATGAAAAGCTGGGGGGAACAGATCCTGTCTTCGATGAATGTTACACTAAACCGTTCGATGGTAGTTACTAGGCAATTCAACCTGTAGTTTCGAATGCAATCGTGTTTTATTCCATTTCACATATCGTCTATGTCTACTCGGTTCTCGACTTGAGGCTGTGCCCCGTGTTTGTGATACATTGATTGTCCTTGTGATAAGAATCGTGGACAGGACTCTCCTCCCCAATTACCACCATGGACTCGCATGCGATAATCATCAACCTCCACGAAACATCACCTGAAGGAATAGACGCCCAAATTCGTATCCTACAAGACTATATTCGGCAACTTCATATCGCTCGCAATGCTCTCATGCCCGTCAACTGTCTTCCAGCTGAAGTGCTTCTCAATATATTTGCGCTCGCTGGGAGGAGATGGGAGATGGAGGCCGGTCGAGTGATGCTAAAAATCACTTGGGTATCGCATTATTGGAGGACTCTTGCGTTAGGATCCCCTGACTTATGGACGGTCGTTACCAACCAAACTTTAGGTCAAACGGATGAGTGGTTGACACGCTCCGGTTCAGCACCGTTATCGATCGGATTATTTAACATTCGGCCAGGCGTTCTCGCCACTCCCAACCACCATTTCCAATCCCTGTTCGACGAGATGTCCAGGATCGAGACTCTTCATCTCACTCTCAGTCCCAGGGAACCCGACTATCGAACGGTTTTGGACTCGCTGTGGAGAGAACCAGCAGTTCTATTGACTGGTCTGAAACTGGGCGGGCTTAACCTGCCGAGAGATTTCCCATCTAAAATCCCCAATGTCCAGTATCTGTGCTTGGGGCGGTGTCAATTCGGATGGGAGATCAGCACACTACGGCTTCACCAACTGAGTTGTCTTCACATCTCTACTCCTCACACCAAGGTATCCGTTGGACAGGTCATTGAGCTTCTCTACGGAATACCCACTCTAGAATACCTTGTTCTCATCGCGGTGTTTCCGCCCGATGAACGTCAAGACGAGGTTCCATTTCATGGATCCCCAGGATCCGAGTCTGGAGGTCCCCGTCTTCACTTGTTGGAGTTGGACTTCCGTCACAGCATCAATTCGCCATTACAATTCCTCGAATATATTCTCCCTAGGTTTATGACCGGAGAAACCATCGTCTCCTGCAGCTCGAGCATTGATAACGCTGGTGTTCTTACACATCTCTTAACCTCCTTCTCACAACTCTTTTCACCCAAGCGCACCCCTTCATCAATCTCCTTCAACGACACACTCTCTATCAACTACAAAGACATCGACGATAACGTGTGTCGGACGAGTCTAGTCATTTGGGTTAACGACCGGCCAGATGGCACGTCGAATGATGTCCTATCATCCCTCCAGCAAAGCCTACCACTCATGCACCTTCGAGCCTTAAAATGTGATGACGAGCTCGATCTTTGGAACCTCGATATCCCTCGTCTTATCGAGACATTTGCTGTACTTCCGAAACTGGAATACCTCGATGTGCAAGGATGGGAGCCCGATATTACTTCATTCCTCGAGACTCTGCTAAAAGCCCACATTTCGACTCCTGATTATGCTCCACCTCTCCCGTTTCCTGCTCTCAAGATCTTCGGAACTCTCTTGCAGAAAGAATCCAACAAAGTTTTCTTGAAGGTCCTTAAGACGCGAAAGCGGCTTGGGTATCCGTTAGAGATGGTAATATTGGATGGATCTGGCAGCGAGGAGTCCCTCAAACTGAAAGAGAGTGCTGACCGTGCGTTTGGTCATCTGGTAGACATTGTGGTAGAGGAAACCGACGAATGGAAGAAAATTCAGAGTGTTATGCTCATAGATGGGGTGAAACCCGTTTTCAAAGGGTGTTCAGTGAATTCATTCGAAGAGTAGTAATTGTATTTGAACCACACTAGTGTCCTTGGATTTGATATTTTACTACCTTTCTGGCTATGTTTCTCGTGTGGTCGGAATTACACAGGAATTACACGTCAAGCAAATGTTGAGCGCCGAAATTTTGTTTGGCCCTGTTGGCTTTGTGGCCAGGTGTTCACCTTGGTCTTCCCCTCTCCATCAGCAATCTGGACAGGGCTACATAGGTGTATATAGTCACACTAGCCCAATAGCCAGGTCCCGAATACATAGACCTATATAGTTCACCCATGTCTAGTATTGTCTAGGAACTGTAACTAGGAATGGGCTAGTAATTGTCTTAGACTGGACTACATACATCTATATAGCCCAATAATACCTCCATCTGAGGTCAATATAGTGCATTGTTAGACAAGAATAGATGAGGGTAGTGTTGGTGGAGTCCATCCTCAGTGGAACAAGACTGTAGTAGCTTCAAACTAGACACCTGCAAGACCAATATACTTACAGGTAGCATGTTACGAGCTCATTCTAGTCACCCATTGTGAGAGGAGTAGTCAACATTAATTTAAATTTAGAATCACTACGTAGAGCACAGATATAGGTAGATACATGGTAGGGGATGAAGAGAGACGAGACAGTAATACGAAGGCGTGTCGATGAGACTAAACATGAATGCAAGATATTATGGTGGCTGGAGTTAGAAAGGACGTCGTTGAGTTATTAGGAATAGGCGAACGGAAATAGGAATACACACATAGAAAGGCGCCGACGTCGAGAACGGTCGTGAGGCCTAGTGAAGTACAGCGTGATGTGAGCCACATAAGATGGAGAGCCCGAAAACATCGTCGTGGTCTTAGATGCAAGTGAATACAGAACAATGAAAAGGACCAGAAAGACTTATGACGAGACAGGGTG
>ML208698.1:0-25032 GCA_004369065.1 Pluteus cervinus
TCGCCGTCGCAGCCACCCTCGAAAGTGTGGTACAACCCAACCCAGTGACCAGCTTCGTGAGTCAAAGTCTATCATCACTATGTCAGATCTGGGTCCAATGAATGCACTGATGGATATAAATACCTGGCCAAGGTTGTAGGGTGCCGAAGTGCCGCCTGGCAAGGAGGAGAAGAGTATAACTAACGAGGAAAAGATGAGTTACCGATCAAACAGTGAATCGACCTGTACGCACCAACGCCATCATCCTTCGGAGCGCTGGGATAGGAGAATGGGTAGGTAGAATATCCAAGATATCCATTAGCGGCTTTGAATCTGTTTTGTGAGCTTGATTAACAATTCCCTTCAAATATTTAAGTTCGAACTCACCCTACAGTGTAGACGTTGAGATCAGCAGCACCACCGACTCGGAGGGCGGTCTTCATGTCGGTCTGCTCTTGGACACCAGGCGCAACATTGGTGAACCAGGCAGAGTTGATCGTCCTGGTGATCTTCTTCAAGACGAAGGATATACCGGTAGTCTTATATCCCTCGTTGAGAACATCTACTTGAGAGTGAAGTTGGGAATCACTTGACACCGGTGTAAGTCGTGGATTACGGACACGACCCATTGATAATGCATAACTCACGGGACATAACCACCAGCCAGAGCAGTGCTGTTAGCGATAACGTGGAAGTAGACGTTGACAACATGGGCGGCAGAGGCGACGGAGGGAACCTGGTTCGCCTGGAAATGCGCCTCAGCAGCAACAATCTGCTCCTGGGGCAGGTGGGTGCCACAGTACCGGAAGCTAAAGGTTTTGTCTCGCAATCAGGGCTACGAAGTATGTGAAAGATCGTAGCTCTTACGGCGTTCTAACGGGCTTGGCCAAGATGGTAGAGCTTCCCAAAAGGAGACCGACTGCGAGCGAGGCGAACATTGCGACAAGAGATGAAGCGCTGAAGGCGGTGGAGAGATCCGACAAAGTACTGGAGAAACCACCGCGCTGTGGGCCCGTACTTATGATCTCGCTGGCCTTGCCGAAAGTAAGTCTACGACTTTGCCAATTGTCATTTGACGCAATCAGCAGGGCACGATTCCCATGGTTGCGCCGTTATCAGAGGGGAGCGTATAGACAAAAATATGAGCGGGGTATCAGAAGCGAACTCGTCTTCGTCTCGCGAAGTACCCCAAAGCGTTTGCGAAGTCATTTTTGCGGCGGGTACACGAGACCCTCACGGAGGGTATGTTCGTTCATTGCCTCTTCCATTAGTCGAGCCTCGGCCGCTTGGAAATAGGTCACCCACTCAGATGTCCATGTCGCAAAAGGATAGCCAAGGTCCTCGTTGACTATTTGGGGCTCGAAGGAGGCGCTCAAGTTTATGCTCTAATTGTGCTGATTGCTCGTAATTTCTGGGACGCTCGAACCAATAAGTTTTGAGCCCTGTATGCAGCGCATGGTGGATTGAACCCGGCCCTGTTACAATTTAATCCAGGACTCGGCTGTGTTATTAATATATTGCCTTCTTGCGGAGCGGAGTACCATTGAGCGGAGTACCATTCAATGAAATATCGCCGGATACCGATCGTATTAATTCCAAGATCGAATGCTACAATTTATACCACTGATCTAACGCAGAAAGGATGCGTGTGCCGCCGATTTGAATCCACTAATCAGAAGTTATTCCGTCTCGTGTGATGAGAATCGCGAATCATTAATCATTAATCGTACATAGGATATTTGCGGCCGGGTATCATAACTTTCCCAACCCAGCGTACAGTCGAGTATACGCGTACACCTCGAGTAGCACCCACAGCGTGCAGTCTGGTGTCGCTGGGCAGGAGTATAGTTACGTTGTTCGAAGCAACCGCTGTCCGAGACGGACAACTAGACTCTATGGCTAGATCTGACCCTTACGCACAATGCAATCATAGACTATAGACTACGATAATCGTATGCCTAGATGGTCGACGTTCAAAGGTATTTATAGACCCAAACCGTCTTGATAAGGGGTGGAAAGATTGATGATCTTACCTGCAATCTCGCTGCAATTCGTTTTTGAACTTCGACAGGCAGACGGCAGGCAGATGTTAATTTCAAATTCCATGAGACGGGATTCTTCGGTTCGTGCAAAGACAGGTGAAATTGATCGTTCAACAACTTCCTTTATAAAATAAGCCAGCGTGCGTCGCTCTATGAATAGATTCCTCTGTGAACAACGAGTTGGGACTGGACTCGCGTGGATGGCCCGAGGATTGTCATCTTCCAAGGTCGCGATAATTGCTTGGAAACTTGGTATCATGGGACCGGCAAGACTGGTTCAGCTATGCGGCATATAGCGGATGAGGCTATCAGAAATGGTGGTTGTATTGAATTGGAGAAGGGTAACGAAATATGTACAAGGGTGATTTGGTTACACATAGAACTACACATACTGGAGCTCGAGGATAGATTTCGACATGACGCCCGTTAGATCCGCACTACGAAGCTACTAACCCCCGACGTCGTTTCTTCACAGTCTCATCTGCGGTCCTCCAGATACCAAGTCCCCCTTCCACCCCTGCTGTCCATGTCTCAAGATAGAGCTGACCATACCACAAAACTACCACTCTAGGGTCATCCAGCGAAAGGTATTTTGCCGTGGGGATGACCTCTGGAACCGGAGCAGATGACACTCCTCTATACCAGACGAGGACTTCCAATTTATCCTCCCAACAGTCGAGGAAGTCCCTCACAATCTCGATCTTATTCCGTCCTGAACCATTCAACGCTAGATGAGTTAACGCTGGGAACAGGTTCTCGATTTCTTCCGGTTGAGTGGTGAGTGGTTTGCTGATTATCTCGAGATGGGTAACCCAAGTAAAGGATACTGAAGCGCCCCCGATCGTTGTTCCAATATGAGATAGGAGAGTGCCGATGTCAAGTGATAGGTGGGTGATATGGAGACGAAGAAGCTGATGGATCAGTGTCCCGTCGTATTGGTCGTTTGTTGTCCAGAGGGCAACATTAACGACATTCGGACACCAGGAGAGGCAAGTCCCAGGGAGGTTGTATAGTCCCGTCAAGTCATTTCCGGCGCTGTTGTGAAACATGATATGCCGAACATATTCGCCGTGATGCTCCAAGTTCTGGCTGGGAAACCTAGAACCTGGAGTAGGAGGATTGGAACATCTTTCCCCAGAGTGAAAGATTGCAACTCTGTATATCTGTGGAATCAACCTGTGTGCGGTGAATATTGCCGCTTAGCGCCTCGAACCGTGCATCTAATTATGCACATACCATTGATACACACGTTTGGCGACGAGGGTTAGGGTCGTACAGGTCTTCCAATCATTTTGAAAGCAAAGTGAAAAGATCATCTCTTCGAGCTCGGGTGGAAGGATAGCCTGGTCTTCGTTGGACATTGTTGGAGAGATGTCAAGGTCGCCTGGGAATCGCGCGTCATACTCGTGTTGAGTTGCCACCACCTTTTAAGGCTCCGATTCAATGGACTCAAGTTCACGTCGAATTTGACTCTAATTTCGATTCGGAACAGAGACAAGAACCGATGTACATGTCCCGCTGGGAGTTCAGAGACGAGGGGGTATACGCTATAATTCAAGAGGAAGCAGCCTGGCGCCTCTTTCTGACAGCCTCGTCCGCCGTTCTCCACATGCCCATTCCACCCTGCGTTCCTTCGTACCACGTTTTGGCATAATGATCGCCATACGTCAAGATAACCACTCTTGGATCGTGGTGTGAGATGTAGGCCGACGTAGAAATCACTTCAGGTAGGCAATTTGTCCCCGATGTCCCCAAAAACCAGATGACCACTTGCAATCGGTCCCCCCAATGACGCAGCGCAACTTCAATGAGATCGGTTCGAGAAGGTGATGTTAACCCATCCAACGAGAGGTGAGTTATTGCGGGAAAGGAATTCTCGATCATCTGTGGCTTGAGCAACTGTTCACCTTGGAGTAACTCTAGGTGGGTAACGTTCGGGAAGATGGGTATGCTCTTTTTGCTCGTGTCATCCTTGATCACCATACACAGCGCATCTAGGTCGATTGAGAGATGTGCCAAATAAGGAAGACCAGCCAGCCGATGGAATTCGTTTTTCAAGATCTCAAACCGACTTTCAATGGTCCACAGTGCTACGTTGCGAAGATTGGGGCACCAGGAGATGCAATCTTCTACCGGATCGCACAGACCTGTTTGGTCGATGGAGTCGCTATTGGATAACAGCAGATGGCGGACATATTGGCCGTGCTGGATCAAAGATTGGGTCGTATACTTTGGCCGACGTCCTTCAAATTTATCTGGATGAAATATTGCCACTGCGTAGAGCTGTGGGCCTAGCCTATATAGCGGGTGAAGACGAGTGATTTTGACAGAGATAAGGCTAAATTCCCGTACCATTGATATACGCGTTTAGCGACCAGGAATAGACTCCTGGCATTGTTCCAATCATTATGAAGGCAAAGGGAGAATATAACCTCCTCCAGTTCTGTAGGGAGGTTAGGCTGCGATTCCCTGGACATGGACGTTCGGATGGAGGCTGTGGACATCCAATCGTAAGTCGGCCACGTGGCGTATAACCCTAACCCCACCGCAAAGCAGCCGGGCAACGAAGCTAACCTAGAAGTTATGTTGAGAACAAGCGAAGAGATGGCAAGGATACCTAGTACACGGGGTTGCTTTCCGGCCTGGGGTGATCCTAGTGGTTAGTGCCGTGAACCAGGAACTTCACGCCAACGACGAGATGGTAGCACAGCGCATCATGGGTGGTTGAATCTTGAAACCCAGGGAACGTTTGGGGTGACGATGTGAACGACTGGTCGTATTTCAGTGCCCCTGGACCTAATGTATCGAGTCAGGATGCGTAGCAGGTAATCCAAACCTCGGTGTGGCACGAGGACGAGCCATGCTACAACCCCCGCCTTGACATATACGCACTCTAAGCGTGTGCCACGGCGCGCCACGGAGTTTCAACGCAAGCTCCTCCGAAGGTACCGCCGTCCTGTTGAAGGCTAAATATCGATGTTTGGTTTCGGGCATTGGTCCCGAGCCGCCGTAAAGAGAACTGTGTGCTGCAAATATTCTACAACTGCTGCAGTTCCGTTGAGGCATTGATGGTAATTTGCTTATGGTTTGAAAGGTATGAAGTGCGAAGATTGGGGAGAAAGAATGTATTATCATGCCAAAGATACCAGTAGTGGTTCTACTCAACGCGCGAAGTGAATACCTATCTAATCGGTTAGAAAGACATCACGTATCCCAAGTGCAACTCACTCTAAGGTGGTGTTCCAGCAGCTCGCCCTAGTTCAGCTTAGAAAAGAGTTTTGGGCCGGCACAGTCCTACAATGCAAGATGATGAGTAGCGGCCAACAGGACGTTATGTGGAAACGTACGTCAACACAGTGCATCATGCTGAAATAACGTTCGTGGTGAGCACAAAGGACAATACATGTATGCGTCGGAACACGTACTGGACTGTCAGTCGATGGCGCATATAGTCACGGAATATGGGTCAACCATGCTGAGCTTCGGGTTCAGCAATACGAAAGCACTTACACCTACGAAGACAGTTAATATGCGATTATAGAGTCAAAGTTCAAAGCTTACAGTTCCTCAACACAGTCCTCTCCTTTGAAGCCTTGGCCGGACTGCACTTTTTCTTGACAGTGCTCGAAGTGTTTTGCAAGCGCTGCACACTTGCCTGACTCCTTGCACTCCTCACGGATTACGGGTTGGAGCTAAATAGCAGGTAAGTCAGTATGCAGTGAACGCGACCACCCCAAATTCGCCGGGAACACGGAAGGATAGGACAACTCACGTCTTCCGGTTCAGGCTCCTCCTCAGCCGCAGCCTCAGCCTCAGCTTGGGGGGCTTCAGCCTCTGGCTTCTCTTCGGCATCAGCGTATGTTGTCGAGAAGAAGGAACTGAAGAACGAAGAAACGCTCGAGCTCATCGTTTGAAGTGGATTTTTTGAGTTGAAAACGTTGACGAGAGCAGAAATTCCGGGTATTTCCGCCTCGTCCGACCCGTGGGAACGTCGTTGGCGACCCTGAAACCGCTTGTTCATCGTGCGACTCGACGTGCACGACGCTCTCTCGAGTCGTGTGCCTGCTTTTCAACAAAAATCGCAAATCCTCAACGTTCTCCACGTCCATCGCGTGCATCATGAATGCTCCATTATTCTCTCTTAACGACGACATCCTCATCTATCTCTTCTCGTTCCTCTCACCGCCCAACATTGTGCGCTTCAGACAGGTGGGCTAGGAACCGCTCCCATTCTCTTCCTTCAAAGCATCTCTTCATAGTATTAATCCAACACTTATCCGTTGTTGGCGGAAACTAGACGTGTAAACGTCTACTTACCATCTCCAATCTGCGGATCGTGTGGACAAATGCATGCATCTACCACGTTCTTCTCAAAGCTTATCCTTTCCCTCGGTATTACCTACCCTTAGAGGATGTGGATGTCAGCACCCTGGAAAGAAGTGTAATTGACGCATATACCCTGTCACGAAACTGGCAATGCGGCAGAATGACACCGCGAGAAGAGAGGGTGTTTAGCGCCACGATTAGCACTCAAATTCACTATGTCAAGTTTATCAACCGTGGTGCTCGCATCGCGGGAGGCAACGGGGATCCTTCTGATCATGGAAGGAGTAACCTCCTGCTGACGGTCTCCCAGACCATTTGGTCCACTTTTCTGCTCTGGGATCTGGACGAAAATCCCCCACGCAGGTGTTCCGAATGGTCGTCTCGTGGCGCGATCTTCAAAGGCTTTTGCATGAATGAAGACCCTAGTTCTGATGCTCTCTTGGCCGTGGCTTACCTTCGTGATGAGTACGTTTTTCAAGACATCTTTATTTCATTATATACTCATCTCCACGTAGACTACCTCAACTCGAATTACTTCAACTATACGTTAACCCTAGTGGCGTCACGATGCTCCGGACGCTCAAGTCTTTCCCAACATTGTTCAGACCAGTCACCCTCAAAGGCGATCTGCTTGCCATCACCAACGACATCGCGCAAACTACCATCTTGAATTGGCAAACAGGTTCTCGCGCAATATTACAACACTCTACTACTTCACATAATGTCTGGGGTGTAAGTTCCCTTTCTCATACCATAATGATGCCTTCCTCACGTACTTTTAGGCACAGGACGTCTGCCACCAAGTCGTTTTTGCGTATCACAGTATCCTCGTGATTTCTGCCCGCTCTATGCACCTTTTCCCTGTCCCAATACTGCATGGTGCTCCAGACCTTCCGGAAATATATCGCCCCATTGCCCAACATTCATTCGGCTGGATCGAGAGCGCTTGTGCCTCGCTTCCCCCTCCACATTGTCCCTATGCTCATCGGGAGCAGTCTACCGCAGACTTCAGCTTAGATGACGGAGCAAATAGCGACTTGGCGCTCCTTCAGAACGATTCTTTGAAAGACCAACCCATATCCATTCTCATCCGTGCAGAACGAGAGACAGACTGGGATGCCGAAGTCCATACCATCCGCCTCTTCACCTTACTCCCAAATCACGAATACGTTCCTCCCATAGAACAGCCGCCTGTGTCCCCATCCTCTCTCCCGTCACCGTCTTCTCCTGATTCAAGGTCGCCAACAACGCATATATCCTCCTTACCCCAACCAGAATCACCCGAATCCTCACCAAGGGGGCCAGCTGCCTTCCTTCCTCACGAAATCCCGTACATATTCCCTCCTGCTCCAACGTCTCACCTCACTTCTACACATGGTGCCATCCGATTTCCGGGCGTCATCCTAGGCCCGCGTCTTACGGCGATTTGGCTCCAGCCCCAAGACCGCGCAGCCTGTGGACTAGTTTGGCAAGATGGGTTTCGCACTACGGGAACTGCAGAAGCAACTCCAATGCAAACTGGTCCTATTCCTGGACCAAATTCTAATTTTCGATCTACACCATACTCAGAGACGACGATGAACACTCCTCAGTCGTCTTCGTCATCCTCTTCTGGAATGGACCTACAGCAGTACTGGAGGACGGCGCAGAGCATTCCTTCGAAGAACGAGC
The DNA here is from genome assembly GCA_004369065.1 of Pluteus cervinus. Taxonomy (NCBI): domain Eukaryota; kingdom Fungi; phylum Basidiomycota; class Agaricomycetes; order Agaricales; family Pluteaceae; genus Pluteus; species Pluteus cervinus. The sequence continues at coordinate 8,019 of ML208698.1, forward strand.
GACGGGTATATGCATATCCTGACTACGGGGAGGTTAATTGCGAGTGCGTTGTCGGTGTGGTATTTGGTGGTTCGTTGACGCGGAGGCGCTCAAGGAAGAGACGTGGGCATCTCGCGGGGACAAGTGGCTCTGCGATGCAAAGGCATCATGGGTATCATGGGTTTGAGGGTGGAAAAGGCAAAGAGAGGGACCTCGCGTGGAGAAAACCGGAGGAGGGCGTGTTTGAGAGTGAAGGCGAAGATTGTGGTGATGGCGTCGCTCTGGACACGCCTGTTGACACTCAACACGGCTTCTCAGAGGGAGGCTGGTCAGCGAGTTTGGGTGGAAGTGGCCGACCATCTTCGTTACTTCATGCTGAACTCCAGCCCATGACCACGACGTTTGTTCAGCGGACGATGCAACTTCCTCCTGGGACTCTGTGGAATGGGACGAGAGGAGCTTGGAGGCACTTGGATCGTGTGCAGCGGGTTCAGGATCAACACCGACAGCACGGCAGTTCTTATTCACATGGACGCGGACAAGGGCATTCAGTTATGGATGAAGAACATGCTACGACCACCGTCCATGTCCAAGCACATGAGCCTCCGCCAGGGCATGGCCGCGTACAGAGGAAGTTGAAGGGGTTGATCATGTACCGGAACTGCAACAACAACTGGTCAGCGCTGGATTATGATGAAGAGACCGGAAGAGTTGCGTTGGGTTCCAGAGGAGGGCAGGTCACACTTTTGCAGATGTAATTTTGTGTTATGGAGTATGGTCGGGATTAAGTCCATTATTTTCAATTCTGAAGTGCTACATCATATTCTGAACACATAATTCTAGTTCTATAGGCTATTACATCGCATGAAGGAGTACAGAAATATTAAAGAGTTTATAATAAAGCGACTTCTACACGTCATGAACGAAGACCTGCGTTCAAGACTGAACATAAAAGGCAATCTAGTTCCTCTATTCGATGGCGCTCTTATCCTGGCGGTCTCTGAACGCCTTGATAAGCTTCGTCGCCATCATGCTCGCCAGGAGATACTCTCTAAACAGTTGATCCAACCCACCCACCATATGAACCGTATAAGCTGGACCCGGTCCGAACGCTCGTGTTTCTCCCCAAACCAACCGTTTCTCAAAAACCTCGTCTCCTCTCTCTCCACCATGTTCACGCTGGATTTCGTAGAGTTCCTCACCAATAGGAACTGATCCTGTCGAAAATAGCATCTTTATTACAGACTCTGTGGACCTTTTGCTTCGGGTTGAAGCTGAGGCTGATGAATGGGAGGTGGTAGAATTCGAAGCTGACGCTGGGGCGTTGCGTCGAGGGATGTCAGGTGTGTTTGAACGCCAGACGAATCGACGGTTTCCGTATGTGAATCTTCTGGGTGTCCAACTAGCCGGGGCACGATTTCCTTTTCCCTTCGAGCCCGACCCAACCCCTTGATGGTCTGGTTCGTCCATTATCATCGTGCCTCCACTACTCTCGATTTTCATAGGGCATACAGGGAACACTCGAATCGGCGAACCCGTTCCAGACGGTAAATCAAATGTGACACGAGCACATATGTTATCATATGCGCATCCTCTGTACATCGTACATTGAGGGACTGAAGTGGGTTTGTGTGAATCATAGGGAGTTGAAAATGACATTGTGTAGAGGGTTTGGTGGTATATGGGGTCTTTGACGTGGAGATTGTGCCAAGATAGACCTTTGAATCGTGTGGAGGTTTCACTGTGGATGTGGTACGTTGTTGGTGGGAGAGTAGGAGAAAGTAAAGGTGTCAGATAGATGGGGTTTCGGGTGTGCGCAGAAGGTGGCGGCAGGTGTCTGTGTGCTGGGAGGTTGGTCCATAGTTTTCGTTCGACCTGGGTTTGCTTTGTGAGGAAAGATACTGATGTTTTTTAAAAGAAAGGGAGCGTACCATGCTTAAGAATACGATACCAGGAGAGTTCCCGAATTCGTGATTAATTGTAAATGGAGAAGGCAGAGGTGGGGGTGGAGATGGCTCCGCTTCATGAAATTCTTTGGCTTCGACGACGGAATGCATATAAGAACCCAAAAGGTTCACCCTCTCTATACATGTTGATAGCTGTAACTTTGCTCTCCTCCGTTCATTCGATTTCTTATGACCAACGCGGATACAGTGTTCGAAGGCTGAAATGGCTTGTCTGAGGAGATTATGTGCGGTATGGTAATCTCCGGAGAAGATCTCTGCTTCGATTGCACGGTGGACGAGAGAGTAAGCGTTGTTGTATGCTTGGATGAGAGTCTCTTCTTGAGAAGACGAAGCGGAAGACGAAGCAGATGAGGATTGGGGCATTGGAGGTTGAAGTGGTCAGACAGTCGGTTATTGTGGGGGACTGCCAGGGTGGAGAGAGCTGGGGGAAACGAACCGTACGACGAGCTTTATATCATGAAAATCCCAGTGAGAACATTAAACTTTGCTTGACAGTGAAGGGAGGTAAGCGAACACTTACCCTTGTAGCCCGAGAACGGAACGGATGGACGGAGACCTAACGCGAAGATTGGTGAACTAGACCCCTCCTCGAAAGTCAAATGGACTTGGAGGCCTGAAGGATTGACAGGTCAACTTCGAGTTCTGCCTCTGAGAACAACTTTTCCTCCCCCGTATTGAAGGTAAAGGTTTGACTTTGATCCTTAGGAGGTGATACGGCACGGAGGCGGGTAGGGGTTAGGGCTGGTGAAGGGGAAGGAAAAGCTTCTTCTCCAATCCCCCTCCTCTACTTCTGGCTTTAATTTGTTTTGTTCCTGGCCGCCTTACCTGGAAAACGCGCGAAAAACACGAGTTTGATTTGCATAGCGGTGTCGTGAAGGAGAAGCATGGTTTCAGGGTTCGAGCGCGGTGTTGGATAAATCCAGATTTGGGCGGCAGTTTGCAATTAAGTTTATGGGCGCAATGATGAACGTGTGATCAAGTTCACATTTTGAGAAAGCTTCCAGGTAACCGAGGCCAAGTTGGGCGTCAGGTTACCTCGAAAATGACGCACTTGGCATGAACAGAAGTTCATTGGCAGGAAGAGCAGGCGCTAAATGGCCTGTCTGGCAGATGACGAAGTTCCTTTCGTCATAGTATGACGACAAGGAAATTGAATGAACTTACGATTTAGTTCTCGGCCTTCCGAGGTGACGGTATGAGCAAAAAGCTTACCATTCGATGCGCTGCAGAAAGAAAACGGCAATCGCGCGAAGCATCTCGTTAAAAACGTTTTTGGCGGGGAAAAAATGATACCCACCGAAACCCGCGTCATCTCAATCAGGTGGCTCGTGGCTGCTTGCCTTTTAACTCAAGATGGCCAAAGTGTACCTGGTACATTCGAACACATCGCAAAATCGATCCACTTGTCTATTTCGACATTGGGGGCTTCAAAGCGAACCCAGCATCAAAACCTTTGCTTTGAAGGCGCTCCTGGGGAAGGGGTCAGCTTTCGGCTCGTTTCGACTCGAGCAGTAAGAGCGGTGCAGGAAAGGAGGTTGAAGAGACCAAACAGGCGCTCAAACAAAAGTATGGGTGATCGGCCAACACAAGTCGGCATGTTGAAGTACTTGATTATTCTAATATTCGGTTCAAATAAAGTCTATGGTACTGATTACACAATATTACTTAAAGTACGGGAGATAGGTTAAATACTTAGATGTTCTTGTAGCGCTCATACAAATCGTAAGGACAGTAAAATTCATTATTAACCGTATCAAACGACCGAATAGGACGAGTAATTCCTAAAAAAAAAGTGATAAAGCAAGAAGTGCAAAAACAGGTAGCTCGAACCCAAAAGCAGCCGGGTATAAGCACTACAAAGAAAGTCCGAAGGGAATGAATGGCGTGGCTCGACTTTAAGAATCGTGGGTATTCACCCGTACGTCGTCACAGGTGCTAGCCTTCGACCTGCCTGGAAAACAGACAAGTCACGACGGTTATATATTACACATGGTCCTGCAACCCTCTAGTTTTCGAATGGGCAGCTATATTTTTAAATGAAGGTAATGGAGGAGCCTCTTCGTCCGTCTGAAATCCTCTGCCCCGTGAAATGGGAGCTACGGTTTTGAATGAGGGCGGTAATGAAGGAACCTCTTCATCCGTCTCATATGCAGTCGGGTCAAATTCCTGATATGGCGGAGGAATCGAAACCCGAGGTGCTGGAGGCCTGGTCAGCCGGTCTCTGGATTTGGATGAGCGTCCACTCTCCGGAGAGCGTATTCTCGAATGGCGGTTGTTGGGTATGGACGGCTCTGGTACACTGAGTGCGAGTGTCGGAACGGACGATACATCAGGGTGGTCTGACGCGGCAGTGGGAGAATTGCTGCTGGGAGACGTGGCGTCAGACGCGGAATTAGGGCGGCTCCGATGGGCAAGTGTAACAAGCTGAGTTCCATTGTCGTCTACGAAGATCTGCAGCTTTTGACAGCTGGAGTCGCCATAGTGAGGCAAGTACGTCGGAACTTTCTCTCCGATTGGGTAAGAGAAACCCCTGGTAGTGACTGGGGTGGGCAACTTTGACGGCGAATTAGACGAGGGAGAAGGGGGGGAGGACGAAGACGAGGACGAGGACAAAGTGGGCGGGAGGCTTAAGTCCGCAGAAAGGTCCACGATGGGGTTTAAGGTATATGGAGTTTCTAATATATTTGGAGCACGTCAGCAGCGAGGATAATTCAACATCGAAGGAGACATACGACTCATATACCGCCTTTGATGCCTACGGCGGCGCCACCAACTCCACGATACAACAATCGCTATAGTCGAAAACAGGAGGACCACCGTAAGAACAGAGACGACGATTGCGATGTGCGTTGAATGGCTGTTATCAGCTCTTGCCGGTGTCCCACTTCCTCCTGGCAGAGAAGCACTGCCTGAAGCTGATAAACCCTGTGACTCAGGCTGAGATCCGGAACCGGCAGCGTTCGGGGGTGGCTCAACGGTGAAGTAGTCAAAAAAGAAAGTGGTGCCCGAGCATTTTATAATTTGAGCTTGGAGGACATGTGGTCCTGAATTGAGAGTCTGCGATTCAAAAAGGAGATAATTGGGTTGAGCAGGGTACGGCCCAAGAGGAGTGTTGTCATAGGATGTGGATACAGGCGAATGACCGTCGATGGTGTAATTAACCACCAGTTGAGAGGCTGCAAAGGTTGATCCGGAGGGTGTTAACCCGTAAAGCGAGATAGCCGTGCCTAAAAATAAGTGAGCCAGTGCAACGACAGTCAGGACACCGAACCGACCAGAGAAATTGATAGTAAAGGAAGAATCAAGGACCGTCGTGAAATGAGACGTATTGGAATAAGGAAAGACGCTGTCGTATTCGCTGGGCGGTTGGGTTGTCCAAGTCCCAGTATAAACCACAGAGGGAACGGTATCATCAAAGATAACGGTGCTGTTCGGGGGGGTAGACTCTTGGTCCGGAATCGTAACAGCAGCGTAATCGACAGATCCCTGTTGGAAGTTCGTCACCAAAACGGTATGTTCGCCATAATCAAGGACTGGGGATTGAAACCACTCTTGATAAGTCGAAACACTGGCTTCCAGATAAATTGGGTTTCCACCGTCGATATAAACGCAGGGCTCTAAGTGCGTTGACGTGGGTGCCTCGCCAACAAACGCAACGGAAGTGCCTGTGGCGGGAATCAGCAACAACCAAAGGACATTGGGATATACGTACCATTGAAAGTAAACGAAAACGTTCCCGTCTCAGTAGCATCCGGAAGTTTACCAGAACCACCAGCTTGGATGAAAAACGAAGACTGGGAACCACCCATCCACCAAACTCCATCAAAGACGGTCCAAGATCCACCGGTATAGTTAAAGGCATCAGAAAGGTCGTCAAAGAGAAGAGTCATGGCACCACCCGCAGCCATGGGGAAGGGTATGTTCGAACGAAAAAGAAAGACGAAACTGGAGGACGAGGAACAAAAAAACGGAGAAGGGGAGTTGGGAGACTGCCAGTGGCGTCGTCCAGGCAATTTATACGAATGACTACATGTACGGAAACATAAGGATTTCCGCAAATGGATTTGAATAGTTGTGGGCGTTTGTATGACCACATCCCTAGAGGGTTCAATACACAGGGTGGCGAGCCAAAAATGAACCTCGAACGCGAATTGTCTTTGTTCTGAATTGGGGTGATATATCCGATGGTTCCTGATATGGGTGGTGTCCGGCCGGTTTGAACGGATATGGGCAAAGAAAGCAGCCCCCAACTATCGTCAGTAGGTCATCAGGATAATAACAAGACGAGGCCCATTCGACTCTATTGTCATATACCCAGAACTGAGAGACTTTTGTTCCCCACCCCCACTTGAAGTGACGCGATTGACGATTCCAACTCCGGGTATAATAAGACCCAGCAACTTGAGCTCTCCAAGAGTAAGAGGGATTGAATTGAATCTAAGCAGCGTGCTCCAGTAAGCTAGGTCGTTGTTAAGGGGGTACAGACAATCACCATGCTTTTGTTTCGTTGACCTTGAAGTAGATAGGCAAAGTTTCAGCGTCTACTTTTCGGAACCTATTGGTCGTAGGCTATAGGCATCATCTAACCGGCACGTTAACAAAAGGGAAAACAAACAAAATCCGCCTCTCCAACAACTTGGCCAGGCTAATAAACCATCAGACTCTGGTATCCATGTTGGTGACAAGGTCGATAACAGACAGGCTAGTGGCGTGGCAAGTTCCACCACGAATTTTATGACACGTTCTGGTGCGGAAGACCACAGGCGTACTCCTCGCTCCCGCGCATGATTAATGATTCTGCGGAGGAATTCTACTCAGCGCCCAACTTTTGAAGACAAAGGGAATGGCGACTTACCACTCGCTTAGCCTCGACTCTCGTCAACCCGCTCATCTACAGGACAAGAGCTGCCCGATCTGATGCCTGACCCTGAGTGCAAAAACGACTTTCCCTGGAGCTGACGTTGCGGAACGGAGGGCCATCGGGCTCTGAGCAGGTATCCGTTGTTAGAAACCCCATTCATTAGGCGTACCCGAGTGTGCCTCAGGAGCACATAGGAACATACGCGTGGAATCATCCGACGTTTCCGCAGAGCATAAAGTTTATAGTACATATCTGAAATCCCTATTCTGAATATCAGTCAAATCCAAGAATTCCTGTTGGAAAGTGCAATCTCGTGAGTTCACGAACGCGGTACAAAGCAAAAGCCTTTGTACCTTGTCAACTTTCACTTTTTCAACCACACCGTCATCCCCAACCTTCTCGATATAGACGTCATCATAGGTATTGTCAGGCGGCTCAAGTTCCCGTAGCTTGTTCTCTCGGTTAAGGTGCCATCGAATGACCAACAGAAGGACCATGCACGAAGCGTAGCAAATCCCAATTATGATCCAAGGTACATGGTTCCTGGAAAATCAAAAATGAGACTTCAAAGGTTGACAGAGTTCTCGTGGAACATACCGCGGTCGATACTTGTTTTGCCACATAAAGGGACCCGCAGCGTTTCCAACACAGTACGCTGAAAGCATAATCGCGTTTGTAGTTACTCTCTTCGTATGCCCGGCAGTAATACTGGAGAGCCACGACAAGGACAGGACAAATGCGGTCGTGGAGATTTCTAGAAGTGACTGCTTTAAACAACAACACCTTAACTCGACAAAGTCTACGCACCCGTCAGCCAAACGGAAAATAGCAAGCCGACCTTGTCCGATGACGGCAGGACATTGATCAAGATACACCCCAACATAGTGGGCAAAAAGTAGATGAATGAGGTATATGCTCGTCCATCCTTGTATCTGGCAGCGATGTGCACGCCGGTATAGATAGTCACAATCTCCACACAGCCGTCAACACAGCCAAGAAGGGTGGTTTGCAGATTGGTAAACCCGAACTCAGAAACGATAATTGAGCGCTGGTTCGTGAGAGAGTTGGGTACATTGTCAAGGGCAGAGAAAAGTGCGAAGAGCCAGGTCTTGGGATCCAGCAGGGCCTCGATCATTCTGAAATGGAAAACGTTGAATTTCGTTCGACAAGGAAAGGAGACATTGCGTACTGTTCTTTCTTGAAGTGCTTATTCTCGACACCCGTTTGATTTTCCTAACAAAAGAGTGATAAACGTTGAGACGTGTTGCGAAAAAAGTGGATATATGCGCACCTTTAGACGACGAACAGCAATTGCCCGTTCGGCAGGAGTCAAAAACCACGCATTTGTGGGCGAGTCTGGGAAAAGGAACCTGGGGATACGGAAACGACACATCAGTCACCTAACAGCATTTTGTATTACGGGTCGGACGCACCAATACGCAAGGGCTGTTAAGAGGGTCAAGATACCCGTGATAATCATGAGCCTGTCGTTGAGATGAGCGGTTGAAACAACAGGGGAACTCGACAACGACTGACCACTGCCAAGGTTCAACACCGGCGGTGTGGATGTGTAGTGTACCAAAGCTGATGAACCCGGAGATGATTTGAGCGGTGCCGTTCATTAAAACTGTCAAGTAGAACGATGACGGTGCAGAAGTCAGCCGGAGATTGTATGTGTGCCCTCGTGAAAGACTTACACCAGTATCCCACCCGAATGGTCTGCTCCGTTCTCGTGTAGAACATGGAACTAACAATCATGAACCCCGCAGTGATGGAACCCTCACACATTCCGAGGATTAGCCGGACGATAAACAGGCCTGTGAAGTTCTTGCACGCTGCGTGAGCCATCAATGCGACAGCCCAGACAGAGATATTGAACCTGTGCACGAGAAGTTAGGTAGGAAAACGGGGAAAACGGAAGAAAATGCGCATATATGCACGTCATTCCACATAAAGGGCAAAATGTGGAGAATAGAGGAAGTAAACCGATGCTTACGACATCCATTTCCCGACAGGGAACCGTTGCAGAGCGAGATTTTGTGGGAATTCGAAGAGTAGGTAACTCAAATAGAATATCGTGCCGAGCCTAAGTCATCATATGACCCCAATTTCGTCAGCCATGTCAACGGTGTTCCAACCGAGTGGAGTTACCAGTTATATCTATACTCGAATAGTCAGACTAGTCACTAAGTGAGCAGAAGAGGAAGGGAGGGGAGATACGGGACAGGACGTGGGGTAATTGGCCGAAGGACTCACTGGTTCGTTGACAGGTGTGTCGATTCTCTGTTGATATCCCACAATATAAGTGGTCAAACGCGAGCTAGTGGGACAGAGACGAACCTTATCCCTAGGATAGCCGCACTGCCCAAAGTCGTCTTGTCCATAAACTGAATCCTGTATTACCCAGAGTAAATATTAAAAAAACGCCAAAAATCAGACCGGGAACGTACCAGTACAGAACTTCCGAGTTCGTATGGACATCAATTGCGAATTGTCCTGGAGATAAGCAAACGGCTTACTGCACATGAGAGGTATGATGTGGATATCAATCTTCTTCCTGAGACCGAGGTTAGTCGGATCTAGGTCAAGCTACGAGAATCGGTCGACTCACCGGACACGAAGCACCTCTTTTGGATCTAAGGGCCCTTCCGCACCTGCCGCAAGCTCTGCTGCAGTATCAACCTCCCTCGACGACCTCAACTCCTTCTCGTCAACGTGGGAACCCTTTTCATCTTCGTGCTTCTCCTCGAGAGACTCTGGGGCCATGATGACGAGAAAGTCGTTCCGACTCCTGGTAAGGCTAACACGAAGAGGTAAGAAGGAAAGGGGGCGAAGAGACACCGGGAGGAGTAGAACTCCCAGCAGGCTCCAGTCCTTATATCATCATTGGGCAGTTGGCGTGATGATACGCTCTTATCCAGGAAGTACACGCGGACTCTGACGTGAAACGGTGGGAGTGCGGGGGATGGCTATCAATAATAGCTGCTCTCCCAAGCAATCGAGGAAGGATTCTGAAAGGATGAGATACCGCGTAATTCGAGATAAGACTTGGTGCACCTTTAGTTCGGCCTGGGATATAAATCCCTTTACCGGTACCTAGAAGTCGAGGAAGTGGTAATCGCCACCAATTGGTCCTCGCTGGCAGATCTTCTTGTCAAGCGGGAACTTGAATTAGCTCTATCGATTGTTGCTGCGAGATCCAGCAAAGAGATAAGCCGACATCAAGCTTTGCTGTTCCCTGATAATTCAGGTATTACATATAGTTGTGGATGGTCCAAGGTAAGATTGTCGGTGTTGAATTTTTTTCGCACAGTCATTTCGGTCGGAGTTCAAACTTCAAAGAAATCACTGCGCTTGCCGCGTTGCGTTACAGAATGCGTTGATGTACGGATGTCGCATTCCCCAGTGCCAACCTTCCCAGGCAATGACTGGTCAGTGAAAAACCATGGTTTCCTCCCTTACTCGTCCACTCACTGACACCGCCTCTAGATATCCAACCCCCACCATGGCCGTCGTACAGCCGGAGAGCTCTCTTGGACGGAAATTCGGCGAGGTGACGTTCAAAGAGAGACTACACATTCTTGTGACGTTCTTTCGTTTAGGTGAGTCTTGGCATTTGCCAAGGGTTGACCGGTTATGGGCGACAATGAGCTCACGTTTCTTCCCTAGCCATAATACTTGCTTGGAATCTGATCTACAAACGATACTTCACGCGCCGTGGTAGCGACGAGAGACACTGGAAACGGGTTGTTTCAGATACCATAATACAAGTCATGTTGGCTGGGTTGAACCGGGTTCAGCTGCAGTACATCCTCGGGTCGTCGTCGCTCCGAGTCTACGAGAGATGGGTTGAAGGGGCTGAACTTCCGTTTGTGATTGAGGAAATTGGCGAGGACGCAAGATTGATGTGGATTGGGCCGAAACGGACAGATAAAGTCATTCTATATTTTCATGGTATGTCATATTTTTATCATGCGTCACCGTTTTGTGCCTGAGAACAAAGGTTCCTTAACAGGTGGCGGATTCCTGCTGCCAGTTCAAACGCCTTCGTTATGGTTCTGGAAATATACTCAAGATAAATTCAAAACCCGTGGATTGGACGTTGGATTCGCAGTCCTCGATTATAGTGAGTTAACTCTCGCGACTCGGTTTATTTCCCTCCATTTACAACAACCCTCCTTATCTCTAGCCCTGGTCCCTAATTCGATCTTTCCTGCTCAACTCAAGCAGGCTTGTAAGGCCGTAAAGCACATCCTCGATAGTGGTGTTCTTCCCCGGAACCTGCAACTTGTTGGTGACTCCGCCGGAGCGAACCTAATTCTACAGGTCTTCTCTCACATACTCCATCCGGTTGACGGAGTTCCGGCCTTCAAGATATTCGATTCAATCCGGGGAGCATACCTCATGTCACCTTGGGTCCGCCTGGGCAGCGCAGCTGATGAAATAAACGCCTTTCCCTCAATGGGTCATGACGTTTTACACGGGGTCCCTGATGCGCAAAATGTTCATCTCGAGGGCATTCAGGCATCGGACGACTGGTTCAAGGGTATTCACCGCGTCGTATCTCGAGTCTTAATCACCGCCGGAGGGAACGAGATGTTGAAAGATGAAATCATGAAAACCTTCAAGTTATTCAAACTACATTATGTGAACACGGAGTTGGTAGTTCAGGAGGACGGCCTTCATAACGATCCCTTTTATGATTTCTTTTTCGGAGAGGATGAATCTATACACAAAGGTGTGATCACACCTCTGGTCATCCAGTGGTTGGCCTCTGGCTTTGTTAAACAGTTATCCGATTCTTGGTAGTAATTCGTACACTAGATATAATATCGTACATATAGACATATCACCACCAATGTTATACACTTTCTCTAATCCCAGCACGACGTGCTTCGACTGCTTCAGTTGCAGCCCTCCAGATACCCAATCCCCCTTTCACTCCTTCATGCCATCCATTGATAAAGTCCGGACCGCACGACAACACCACAAACCTCGGCTCATCTATTACGATATAGTTCGATGTACACTCGACCGTTGGTGATGCCTGCACGGTTCTATAGTCCCAACGATACCAAGTCACCAGTTTGAGTTGATCCCCGAAAATATCCAACGCATCTCGCAGAACTGTGATGGGGTTACGATCAGGGCTAATGAGCGCGAGATGGGTCAACGCAGGGAAAGAAGCCCTGATCAGGCGTGCATCGACTCCCGTTGTCGTGCCGAGGAGCTCGAGGTGGGTTACAGTAGGCAATGAGATGGGTGATGCGCCTTGTTTCTTCAGTGCGGCGGAAAATCCATGGATATTAAAGGACAAGAACTCGAGTCGGAGGCGAAGGAGGCTCTGGACGAGCTCTGGACTGTATGGATTGTCATTGATCCAAAGTGCCAAACTGCGCAGATTGGGACATTTGTCGATGCAAACGGAAAATCCGTCCCCAATACCACATGAACCGCTGTGTAACAGCATGTGGCGGACATGTTTTCCGTTTTCTGCAAGGTGCTGGAGGGATAGATTTCGGTGTGGTACATGGAAGTCGCTTGTATAGTGGAAGATCACAACTTCGTAGAAATGGGGCATCAACCTGAACAGCCATGAGGTGTGCATATCTAGGTCATTATCGGCCAATCGACGAGGACATCGGACGGACCAGTCATAAACGCGTTTTGCAACAAGGACAAGTGTCCCAATAACCTTGGAATCATCCCGAAAAGCAAGCAAGAAGATGAGCTCCTCCAGTTCTGGAGGGAATATCGGTTGTGATGAATTTGCCATGAGTGTAGACGTGCAAGTCGACGTCACCTTTGTGCCCTAGACTCTGGTCCACGAGTCCCACGGACCTCTTGACCTTGGGCCGGGTTCGGTTAGATAGAATCACCTTGTCTCCTCCACAGCCCCACACTTGCATTTATTCAGGAATCCACCCATGTTCAGAGAACGGCAGCCCACCCTCCCTCCAGAACTAGAGGAGATTGTATTCTCTCTTTGCCTCCGGAACGATTGGAACAATGCCAGGGGTTTATTCCTGGTCGCGAAACGTGTGTATCAATGGTACGGAGATCTCTGCTTTATTCCTCGATAACCGCTCATAATTTGTTATACAGGCTAATCCCCCAGTTCTATGCAGTGGCGATATTTCATCCTAACAAAATCAAAGGACGTCGGCCAAGATATACTACCCGATCTTTAGTCCATCATGGCAAACACGTCCGGCATATGCTGTTATACAATAGCACTTCCGCCAACGAAACGGGGCTGTATGATACAGTAGAACACTGCCTCTCCTTGTGCCCTAATCTTCAAAACGTGGCAATGTGGACCATTGAACATCGGTTCGAGGTCTTGAGGAAAGTAGTCGATCGGCTGGTCAGCCTTCCTCACTTGACACACCTCTCAATCGAACTTCGCACGCTGGACAGCGTAATCAATCATTATTGCCCAACTGTCCCCACCTTCGAGCATGTTACCCACCTAGAGTTGCTGCAACTTGGGCAGTTGGCGTATCCACGGATAATTGATGGATCCTTTCCCGCGCTGACTCACCTTTCGTTGGATGGGTTAACATCATCTAGTGCCGATCCCATAGAAGTTGCATTGCGTCATTGGAAGGACCGACTGAAAGTGGTCATCTGGTTTTTGGGGGAAGAGGGGACGGACTGCTTACCTGAAGTGATTGAAACGTCGGAGTACACCTCGCTCAACGATCCAAGAGTGGTTATCCTGACGTATGGCAGCCACTATGCTACAACGTGGAACGAAGGAGCGGAAGGTGGAATGGGTATTTGGAGAACGGCAGAAGAGGTTGTTAAACGGAGGCGTCGGGTTGCTTCCTCGTGAATGATCAATGTAGTGTATCCTCTTCATCCCCTGAACTTGTTCATGGAGAGGCCGGTACTGGACCTTGTCTCGTAGTTGAAATTGGAGTCGATGTCGGTGTAAACCAAAATTCATACCGTTGGAGCCTGAAGGGGTGTGTGGCAACTTGATATGAAGTCGCTCTCAGTATGATTATGATGGTCCTTTCGATGTCGGATGAAGATTGATATCTGGACCTGGATGAGCTTACACCTTTGGTCCTCGAGTGCCAGTGGCTGGCTTCTGTTTTTTTTTCTTCTTTCACTGGATAAGCAATCATAGTTATAGATTTAGTACGATATCGTACACTAGCTGTACAACACATATACCAATATTCTTCACTCTCCTATAGCTCCAACACGACGACGTGCTTCGACAGCCCCTTCTGCAGCCTTCCAGATGCCCAATCCTCCTTTCACTCCTTCATGCCACGTATCCACAAAGCTCGAACCATAAGACACCACCACAAACCTTGGATCGTCGATCATATCATTCTCCTTCGATATACGATTGACACTCGGTGGTGATTCCCCTTCTCCGTATCTCCAAAGATACCAAATCGCCACCTTGAGCTGATCCCCGAAGATATCCAACGCATCTTGCAAAATGGTCACAGGAGTACGCCCAAGGCTGGTGATGGCGAGATGGGTTAGAGCAGGGAAGTAAACCTTGATTAGGCGCGGATCAACTATGGGTATTGAACCGATGATCTCGACGTGAGTTACGGTAGGAAATGGGACGGGTGGTGTGCCTTGTTTCTTCAATGCGGCAGTAAATCCATGGATATCAAAGGACAAGTACTCGAGTTGGAGGCGAAGGAGGCTCTGGACGAGCTCTGGACTGTACGGATTGTCACTGATCCAAAGTGCCAAACTGCGCAGATTGGGACATCGCTCGATGCAAGTCGAAAACTTGTCTTCAAGACCGGGTGCACCATTGTGTAATAATAAGTGGTGGACGTGTTTGCCGTTGTCTATAAGACTACGGAGAGATAGCTTTCGGTGTGGTGTATGGGTCTCCCTTGCATATTGGAAGATTACGACTCGGTAGAAATGGGGGAACACCCTGTACGTTGGTTCGAGATATCAATGGGCCAAGATATGTTATCGGTGAATCACTGAGTGTGGGTGTATGGACGTACCAGTCATGAACGCGCTTTGCCACAAAAAGAAGCGTCCCAGCAATGTCTAGGTTGTCTTGAAGGGCCAGCGCAAAGATGAGTTCCTCCAATTCTGGAGGGAATACTGGTTGGGGTACATCTGCCATGGTAGTGGTGAGAATGGCGAGGAAGGACCCATGGACCATGGACGTGAAGCATTCGAAGTAGTCCGCGAGACCCTCAGTCGTGTGCAGTCTGATAACGAGATTTGGGCCACGCATGATACCAAATGCCGATACAGGATGCGCAGTTACTACTATTGACAGAGTCATTCTTATACATCACCATTATGCGTACCCGCAGAAGCACGACTGCTAACAGCTTCATCCGCTATAAGCCACATATCTAAACCACCCTTGCTCGACTCGTACCAGGTCTCCACACAATCACGGCCGTCTTGGAAGATAACAATTCTTGGGTCATCCATGAGATTGGACGCTTCGTGTTCCGATTTGTAGGTTGCCGTGGGGATCACCATCGGACCTGAATCCGATTCACCGAGATACCAGATGAGGGTTTTCAGTTGGTCCTTCCAACAGTCAAGGACCTCATTCAAGAGGGAAATGGGCGAGCATTCGCCAGACAATGAGAGATGAGCTAGAGATGGAAATGTTTTCTTCATCTCTTGTGGAACGGGTCTGACGTCCACGCCTGTGAGTTCGAGGTGTGTTACGTGCTCGAAAGAAACTGGCGGAGATCGTCCAGTGTGATTGGGAACCACAGACTCAAAAGCACCAATGTCGAAGGAGAGGTGGGTTAAGCGGAGAGAAAGGAGTTGATTGACGAGGACATCGTCAAACTGCTCCTCCGTAACCCAGAGCGCTACGTCGACGACGTTAGGACACCAAGACAAACATTCTCCTAGACTATGGTGGAGACCCGTGTTTGGCTCCGATATCCTCGGGCTCTCCCCAGGTCGGAGGTTGTGATGCAGCATAAGACGGCGAACGTGTTTTCCGTACTGGATGAGGTTTCCACTTGTAGCTTTTGGTCGCTCTCCGGGGATCACAAGGTGATAAAAATTGACGACTTCGTAAATCTGGGGGATGATCCTGTTGAAGAGACAGATGATTAGTCGGGGTGGTTGGGGTTGGCAGAGATGGATACCATTCATGAACCCGCTTTGCGACAAAAACCAAGCGTTTGGCGCAATTCCAGTCGGTGTGTACGGCGATTGAGAAGATGTATTCCTCGATTTCTGGAGGGAATATAGGTTCTGTTTCGTCTGACATCGTTGTTAGTTCCAAGTTGGAGGTGTCGAGGTTCAGTCGGAGCTGGAAAGCCCTGTTGTCAGGCGAATCGGCAACAGCCGTTCTCAATGTCATCAGCAACCTCCAGACACTAGGTCCACCCCACGTCTCGTTGTACCGCGTATCTAGCTATCCGTTATCATATGCCGACATGACGATCCTTGGCTCGTCGAACCTATGATTCTCGGGCAAGGGGGAGATAACGTGTGAAATCAACGCATAGTTTTTGATCATGCGTCTACCGTCACCGAAATTAACGAAGTTTGTACAGGAGTAGGGAGGCATGATTGACGCCTTCAATTCCTCCACCGACGCATAAACAAGACCCCATCCAGTCGATACAAAGAACTTTTTGATACACCATCGAGTACACCATCGCCACCTTCACGTATCTACGATCCCGGCCCTCGCACGACGTGCTTGAACGGCTTCATCTGCAACTCTCCATATACCCAGGCCTCCTTTGACTCCTTCGTGCCAGGTACGGACAACGTCTATACCATACCACAACACCACGAGCCGGGGATCGTCCTCTGCGATAAAATCCACTGTGGGAACGACGCGTGGCCCAGATGGCGATCCATCCGACATCCCGAATTCCCAAAGACACCAGATCAGCACTTCGAGCTGATCCCCGAAAACATCCAACACATCTCTCAACCTGGAAATCCGAGTATCTCCAAGGCTGGTTATCGCAAGATGGGTGAGGGCAGGGAAATATGCCTTGACTTGGTGGGGGTCAACCTTGCCCACTCCAATGAGTTCGAGGTGGGTCACAGTCGTAAATGGATGGGGTAACGTTCTTCCTCGCCTGGTCAACCCTCTAGCAAAGTCGCCGATATCAAAGGATAAGTACTTGAGTTCCATGCAAAGGAGGCTCTCTACCATCTCTGGTAGATACACGTCGTTCCTGATGACCCAGAGTGCTAAGCTGCGCAGATT
>ML208699.1:0-24843 GCA_004369065.1 Pluteus cervinus
AACATACCTATACCACACCAAAACTCCATACCCGGCATCCAAAAACTACCCCACAGCTTGCGTAAACCTGTCTTGAGCCCGAGGTGTATGATTAGGGCAGGTGGGGGTGTCCGTTGATGTTGAATCACGCTTCGAGCAGCACCACTTGCGGCACTGTCACGAAAACATTCCGAACCGGGCTAAAATCCGTCATTGGACGGCATGGTAGGTGTGGGTAAGGTCGAAAACCACCTCAGCATCGTAGAGGGGGTGGATCGAGGAGGCATCCCCGGAGTTGATGCGGTGGGCGTAGACGAATCCGCTGGCCTCAATCGGGGCTAGGTACAAGTTAAAAAGTAAGTAAAAGTCATTGTTAATCAGTCGGATATCAATACTCACCTGGTTTTACTAGCAATCGCGGTCGTCGAAGCACCAGCAATGCAAAGACACCACAAGCGGTCGTGGTGCTATTATCGGACGTCTAGGAGTTCCGGTAAGTTGCACGTTTCGCGTATAATGAAGATAGACTTACCCGATATACCCATAGGGTAGTTGGAACGAGGGAGGGAGGGAGGAGGGGAGTCAATGTCGAGGTGGACGTTGTGGGACTTAGCGAGGAAAGTCAACCACGGCCGCGTGCCTCATCACACAGCCACCGATCGAATCGGAAAGACGCCTAATCCAATCGGTCTCCGAGTCCGAGTCGGCGTCAACTCTCCCTTTCCTGTGTGTCTTTATGGTCTTGGGACTCAGGTAAGTCGGAGACGATTACGGCCTAAGTATTAGCTGACCTTCTTTGAACCTCTAGACATCATTTCCGCGTCGTTGCCGTTGCCAAAGCGTACGACGGATAGAAAGAGGTCAGTACACGTTCGTTCCTTTTATCTTTCGAACGTGCTGACCTATTCTTTGTTGTAGGACTATTATTTGATCAACCAGAACTCGCAGAGACCGCACCGACGCACCGAATACGAAGGCAACCTTTCCTCCAATCGAAGTCCTGGTTCGACTCGATTTGAGAGGTCAACATTAACGCGAACGTTGAACGTTCGAATTGCGACCACAGGCGGCAGAACAAGATAATCCTCTGTGTTTTTCTTCTTTCGAATGAGCTTGGAGAGTTGCTAATCAGTACGGCGTTACATAGTAAGCCATTCACATTCGTTCTTTCGCTTTTCGTTTCGTGTCTCCCTTCCGCGTTGCTTCATTCACATCCTATTCTTTCTTTCAGTCGTTCGTTGCCTTGCCTTGCCTTTTTTCCATTTTCGTCTTATTCCGTTACTCGTCTTTACCATGTTAGTAATCCTCCCATCCCGTTTTTTCGTATTCCTTTTCGTTCTATTGTGTTTCTTATATTACTTCGTTCAAACTGACCTGGATTATTGTAGGCCTACCCACCATCACCTTAAGCACGCTGGCCGCCCAATCGTACACCAAGGAACTTAACTTCATCGGGGATCGGTCAGAATTCGAAGGAGTGTTGGGTACGAGTATGGGCGTCGGGTGAGTACCATCATCTCGTTTTCGTTCTTCTTCCTTCCGCTCCTTTCGTTCCAGTTTGATGTCTTGATTGATAGACCCCTACTTCGACCCTCTCAAACTTCGCAATCAAATTCTCGGACACAATCGACAACGCGAAGGCGAAGATCCAAGACAAGGGAGGCATCCCCGACGTGGCATGCAAATCATCAAGACTTTCACCGGCAAGACCATCACCTTAGATGTTCCGTCGTCCCGTAAGCTATCTTGTTGTCTCCTTTCCGTTCGGCCATTTGTTCCTTTTTCTCACTTTGATTTGTTGGCTCACATCTCGATGCGAAAGGATATCGACTTCGACCTGGTTAATGACCGGCACCCTCGAGGTCGGATCATCCGACACCATTGATAATGTCAAGGCTAAGATTCAAGACAAGGAAGGCCTCCCGACCAGCAACGTCTTATCTTTGCCGGACAGCCGAAGCCGGTCGTTCCCTCGAGGACTATAACATCCAGAAAGAGTCTACCCTTCACTTGGTCCTTCGTCTCCACGGCGGAATGCAAATCTTTGTCAAAACCCTCACCGGAAAGACTATCACTCGGTAAGTTCGAGTCTGTAGTACTAATATTATTATTTTTGTACTGTAGCATATTGTAATACAACTTTTTCGTACTTTGACGAGTACTCCCCCAGAGTCGAGGTGCTGAGAGCAACCGAACTCAAACGAGTCATCAGCGGGTACCTGTAACCAGGTACGTACCCACTCTCACCACGATGTCGGACAGCCCCAGCAGCGAGGTGCTCTCTGAAGTTCTGGTGCACAATCGACGCCACATCAACTCCCTTGACAACGGTTTTCCTTCCAGGTATTCGGACGACGGGAGCTGGTTCCCATTGCTCGGACTCTGTAAAGGTAAGTCTACCAATACGTCAAGACCTGCGTCTCTGCGAGGTGCGAAGAACCTCGGGTTTCGCGTCGAAAACCAGTACGGCCCCATGTAGCTACATACAATACAGTACATAAGTATCAAATTTGTATACTATGACGGCGGCGGGTGCGTGGACGGAGGTTCTGAGCACCTCGCCGTACGTGTCCACAATACAAATCTACTTGACCTGAACTTAGGTACTTAGCGAGACTCAGCGGCGCCGCTAATCCCACCTACGTCGGAGGTTCCGAGCACCTCATATTTCGTGTCAAACTACATACGTCTTGTTGTACCTACCTACCTGATACCTACCTGACAATTTACTTCGTCTCCCCGAGGTGCTCAGAACCTCCCAGGTTAGCACAAAACTAATTATCATTCTCCATATGTGTATACAATAATGACGCTGTAATTAACCCACCCCACGTCAACTCGAACGTAACAAATTGCCTCCAAAAAGCCGAAGTCCCGAAGACCCTCAACGTCGCTTGTGACGTCGTTGATATTTGGGAATGGTAGGGGGGGGATGAGTTACTAACGAGGCTATTAGAACACAAAAGAAAAGACGAGGTCAACGAAGATAGAATGACATACCTCTGGGAATCATCAATCAGCCATCGACCATCGTTCTGTAATTGCTCGTTCTCGAGTCGAAACTCAATCTGGTCGTAGGGTCACCACCATTGGGTGGTTCGGAGCCACAATGAAACGACCATTCGGTCGTGGTCGGAAGGGTGTGGCACCACCGAAGAAAGTCGTACGTGGCGACACTGCACCAGGGAAGGGAGGGAGGAAGATGATGGCTAAGAAAAAAGAGAAGACCCGTTAGTATAACCCCACACCATCCACGATGAATTAAAACACATATACCCACCTTCGATCCACACAAACCGACATCCTACACTCGACAAACCCCTGCCAACTGTGGGGTACTGGTTCTGGTAGATGGAGCTGAGGTTAAACTGTCGTTGGACTTGAAAGAAAGAATCCGTTAGTACACTCCACACCGAATAAGCTGGGCTCGAATGCATATACTCACCTTTTATCCCATGTAATCGATCCTACATTCACCCTAACCTCGCCCGAAAGAAACCGGTTCCAACGTCGTTTGAGACGACGTTGGTGGTGGGGAAGGGTCAAGAGCAGGGAACTTTGCTATGTAAACAAAAAACGAGTTCGTTAGTACTGGACGAAGTAAGAAAGAATTAAAATGTGTATTCGTACCTTAGCCCTGTCCCAGCCAGCTTCCTGCACACAACGGACACTCGCAAACGTGTGAGTAGTGATCCTCCGGCGATGAACTTGAATATATGCTCGTCGTTGGACGGTGTTGGTCGTGGTGGTGTGGGTGAGGTCGAAAGAGGACCAGAACGCCATCGAGTGATGACGTTCATGGTCGGAGAAGGGAAGGCGTCACGACTGTTGGGTGGTGGCCGTGGGTCCATGTACTGGGTCAAAAAAAAAGGCTAAAAACGAAGGGTCAGTAAGTTAGTAGTGTAGTCGAATCAAAAATAAGGTACTTACTGCCTCTACAGAGGCCATCGAAGGCGAAGGGAGGGTGGTGTGTTCAACGTCCACCAAACGGGCGAATCGGAATCTAAATTCTCAGGTAAGTCACCCGTTTCGCATGAGATTTTAAAAAGTACTTACCAATGGTCCGTATGAACCATCGGAATGATTAATGAGGAGGGGAGGGACAGAGGGCGGCGGGGTGTCCAGCGGGACGATGGGGACTTTGACAAGGCAAGGAGAAGCCGCGTAAGCCTCCCACGTGGCACGTACAGCCACAGACCGATCCGATCGAAGATTGACTTCGATCGGATCGGACACCTCGGACTTGACCTCCCTCTGCTTTCAAGGTCAACCTTCTACAAAGATCGGGCGACTGCGCGTCGGGCTCCGAATTCCTTCCCACCCTTTCCCCACTTCCCCTCGTCGTCTCCCTCGTTGACGAGTGCTCCCCATGAATCGACCGACACCCAGTTGACGAGTGCTCCCCATGAATTGACCGACACCCAGGTAAGTTAGAACAACTGTTCTAGCGTATTTATCAGCTAATCACCTTTTACTCCGCAGATAACGCTTCCAACGCCGTCGGGGATGACGGCGTTGACCACATCGACGAGTGACAAAAAAAAGGTAAGTCGCTCTCGTTCTCATCTGATTTCACGACAACTTATCTTTTTTGTTGCTCTAGACGTCGACACGTCGTCTCATGACCCCCCGCGCGCTTCCTGGGACAGACGACACCAGGGGAGAACCCTCCCTTGGTGTTCTCCGTTTGTCGTCACTCGAGAATCAACGGCAGATGGCGGAAAGAGTGTAAATACTCTTTCCCGAGGCCGAGCTAGGAGGCGGGGAGGGTTGTGAGGCTTGGGACAGAACGACTAGAGTAAGTGTTCGTTTCCTTCTCTTTCTCTCTTTTTTTCCGTTCCGTTCCGTTTTAGTTTCTTTCACCTTACCATTCGTTCCCGGTCCCCCAGGTGCATATACCCCACCCCTTCGCGGCGATCCGGCCATTCAACTCACCAACAACGAACCAGACACGGTTCACTTCGGGGGGGGTGCGTTGAGTCTACTCAGCTGCCACTCCCTTCTCCTTTTCGTTCGCTATCCGAGTCGGGAAACCGACGCCGTAGTGGAATCCTGGATGTTGGTCTACCAACATCCAGGATTTCTTTCTTCCTTCGCGTTTCGGCTCAGTGTACTCAGCCGTTCGCGTTCTCTTTTTTTTTCTTTTTTTTTTCTTCTTTTTTCTTCTTTTTTTTCTTTCATTCCGTTGACCGTCGATGCACATCCCAACGTACTCCGTGTTCCGTTCGAGATGCCCTCAGTGGCTCTGGCCGGGTGTCGCCGAGGCACCTTTCGTAGGTGAGGAGGCGTTGGGGTTATGTATTCGTTCAGAATCACTTATTTGCTTTCAGGAGTTGTGGTCCTAGGTTTTGGTTGACTTTCCTTTACTTATCGTTTTTCATTCGCGTTCATAGAACATTTGTACTAAGTAGACGACTCAATAATACTGCTTTATTTATGATATCGTGTTTGGAGAGACCTCGAAGACCAGTCAACCGACTGGCAGTGTGCTACGAAGGCCGTAGCAAATATGGGGGCCTTGGACCACCCTTCGAACCAAGTTGCGATACCACTACCTAACTGACAGGTTTAAGTTTTTTAGGCGAGTCGTCCGTCGCTTTCGTGGTTATCTGAGTGCACCACTTGTATTAAGTTATGTATTTATCAACCCTATATGCAATCATACTATCGTGGTAACCCTGGTGTATACGCCCCACCAATCTGTCCTGCTAAGACTTCGATGTTGTTGCAAACAACGTTGGTGGTTGTTGTCGGTGAGCCTAGCATGGTTGTCATTGGGAACGACGTCGGTGGTTGTTGATTGGTATTAAATCGTAGGCGTCGTACCTAGATAGACAAACAAGTAAGTTAGCACAGAACGAATCAAAAACACGAGTCAGAAACTCAACGTGTACGGTCAAATTCGAGATCTCCGTCGTCAACGACAGGGTCGTGTTTGAGGCAGTTGTATCCCCTCAAAGCAGCTTGTAGTGATGTTGGCGTTCGAGAGATGGTCGGGGGCGCTATCGAAGTTGTCAGAACTCGAAGAGAAAAGAAATCAACGAAAAACACAAAACCTACCTCACCGAATCGTCATTCCCCAGCAAAAACCCTCCGCCATGCTAATTCGAAGCTGCTGTTCGATGATTATGATGGGTCGTTGTCGTCATGGGTTTGGGGGACCACCACGAACAGTTCCCGGCAAGGTGAGAGTGAACTATCGCTAAGACATAACCAAAGGTTCGTTAGTAGAACATTACTTCGAAAAAACGTAAATAACAACGCATATATTCACCTTTTATCCCCAACTCGACATCCAACACCTAATGAACCCTCTCCGGCATGCAGTGTTTGGATTCTTGCCAATCCGCACTCGTTGAACCATGGTGTCGACATCGTCCCGGTTGAAGAGGCCAGCTCCAGACCCTTCATTGATGGCGTTCGTGATCGGGAGTGGTTGGGAGCAGTGAGGAGGGCTAAGTAGACATAAAATAAGTTCGTTAATACTTCACGAGAATACAGACGAATTAAAATGTATATCCGTACCTTGACCCACATACAATTCAACCTCCTGCACACAAAAGACCACGGCCAGCACGCGGGAAGCAGATTTACGCCCAGGGAGGTTGGTAACGGTGGCTAAGTAACAGAAATCGCGTCGTTAGAAACGAATAACCCAAAAAATCAAACAGAATAAATAAACGAACCTTTCGTCGTCGTCGGTAATCCTTCATGCACCCGCATAACCTTTGTCGACCTACAGCGCTCCAGACCGAAAATTTTGAAATAACGCTGCCGCTTGATGGGGCAGGTGGTTGGACGGGTCTTGAACGTTTCAATGATGGAGTGTGGGCTTGAGTCGGAAATCCTTCAAATCGTTGCTGGCCAGTATCGTAGTTGCGTTGGGAGTCCCCAAATTCGAGTGTTGCATCACCAACGAGGGTGTTGGTGGTCGTGAAGCGGTCTCGGGTGGTTGTTATCACTAAGGAACGAGTTATAACCGCAAAGAAGAGGAAAATACGACGGAATGAAAGAACTCACCGTTACTGGCTTAAGAGCCGTTGCCCTGCATTCAAAGAACACCCTGCAGCTTGAAGGGGTCGGTCTTGAGCTCGTTGAGGAACCTTATGAGCAGCATCGGGTCGTGGTGCTGTCGCGGGAACGATTGAAAACTAGTTTAAACCATCGTTGGATGGTACTGGAGGTGAGTGAGGTCGAAACCAGCCATATCATATATCATCATCAAACGACGACGATGGTGGTGGCGGACGGGGTGGATCGAGGGAGCATCACCGTAGTTGGAACGGTGGACGTAAAAGAGTCCGCTGGGTTCGATCGGGGCTAGGTACGAGTTAAAAAGTAAGTAAAAGACCATAATTAATAAGTTGGATACCAATACTCACCTAGCTTTCCTGTAGTAGCGGCCGTCGAAGCACCACCGACGACTAATGGTCGTGGTGCAGTAATCGGACCTCTAACAATCCCAGTAAGTCACTCGCTCCTGTAAGGTTAAGAAGGACTTACCCGATATACCAATGGGGCATTGGAACAAGAGAGGGAGGAAGGGAGAGGAAGAGAAGGAGTCGACGTCGAGCAGGACGTCGAAGGGACTTATAGAGGGAAGCATCAATGCATCAACCATGGCTTATCGCACAGCCACCGATCGATCTCTCAACACCCCGGTTCCGATGCGACGAGGACTTTCTCCCCCACACCACCATACGATACTCGTTTAAGCCTCCATGGTGCTAGTGAACCGAGACCCAGTTAAGTCGCAGTCGGTTCCACTAACATGTTTTTTACATCTAGATTTACTCTCCACGTCGTCACCGGTTCACCCTCCACCATGGCTTGCAAGGGATAGAAAAGGTCAGTACATGTTCGTTCGATTTATCTTTTGAGCGTACTGACCAATTCTCCGTTTTAGGACCGTATCGCATCGTTTCCAGCAGTCAGAGGTCACCCCGACGTACTGATTACCAAGGGAAGAGAATCCCTTGGTCCCCCGAAAGTCTTCGTTCGAGGGTCTGGCGTTCAACGTTCAAGCTGCAAGGGCGACCCCGGATGGCGGAAAGATATAGTTTCTTGTCTTTTCCTGCCTTTGAAGGGGTTTAGAGGATCGGAACTTGGTAGGGGATTGCATCATAAGCCATTCGTTTTCGTTCTGTTCTGTTTTCTTGTTTCCACTCCGCCCCATTCGCATTCTTTCCATTCTTTCGTTCCATTCGTTGCTTTCGTTTCCCTTTCCTTTATCTTCATCTTGTTCCGCTGTCTTTCCCACCATTATTTGATGCCTTCGTCTCTTTTTCGTATCCCCTTTGGTTTCGTTGTGGTTCTTACTTTCTTCTTGGTTCAAACTGGTTTTGCTGAATGTTTTAGGCCTAAACCATCGCCTCGAGCACGCAGATCGCCCAGCGGACGTTCTATCGAGGAACTCAACTCGTTCGGTGGGTATCAGCTGTCATCGTTTGGGGATCCACGGCAGTCAACACTCGAAGGTGAGAGGATTGGATATGGGTATGGGCGTTGGGTACTACTAAGTACCTTCCTTTCGTTTTCATCGTTCGATTCGGTTTGGTTCACCAACCGCGCTGAGGTCGAATCTTCGGATACCATCGACGATGTCAAGGCAAAGATCCAAGACAAAAAGAGCACCCAGGTCCCTCCCCATCGACTACGCTGGAGTTTTGTTGGAAAGCGCGCGGCTCCATCGTAGAGTGCAAACCTTCGTCAAAACTCTCACCGCAAGATCATCGGGTTGGTCCCACACTGTAAGTTAATTTGGTTAATTTCGGTCTTCTTGTCTTTGTTCTCATCTTGCTTTTCAAGTTTCGATGCGAATGAACGCTCACTCAAGGCGACCGACTCGAACACGAGTCGCTCGTGACTCTTGTGGTTGGTGAGTTCATGTTCTGTAGTAATCATTTATTATCTATGTACCGCCGTATACTTTAATACAATGTTTTATTGCTTTGACGAGTGCTGCCACTCCCCGTGATGCTGGGAACCTCATATTTGAGGGACGAGGTCGGTCGGTACCTGGTTACGGCTGTGTTCTCCTCGCCGGGGTAACAGACCTCCGTGTTCTGGAGGTTCACGGAACCTCGACGAGAGCAGTCTCCGTCACTGACCAGGTGAGTCTTCTCGTGTTCCGTGATGGTCAGTTTGGATTACTTAGAGCTTAATTCGGACACGACACCAGTGACCTTCACGTAGACTTCACCTTGGACACACTACATCCCCAATAAACGAAGTGTTAATAATAATTTATACTCTTATAAGCCGGGGCTTGGACGGTTCCACCAGCAAGGTGCGAAGAACCTCGTAATTTCTGGTATCCAGTCGAGATATCATCAGAGCATCAGCCCCCCTGACGACAGTCCCTTACGTGCCAGCCCAATTTCCCATACTCTCTCTCCCCATACTACTCTCTCCGCGGGGTTCAAAGAACCTTGCAGGACTGTAGGAGCCCATACCACACACGCGCCAGAAAAGCCGAGTCTACCTACGTGTCGGGACCTACGTCTCCGCGAGGTGCGAAGAACCTCCGGTTTTGCGTAGAGAACCAGTGTGATGGTACCTCCTACGTACAGTACAGTTGTATTGAGTATCTATCTTGTATGTTAGAGACAACGCTGGTACATACCAGGGAGGGATGGGAAAGGTAGAGCTGAGAAAAGGAGAGCGTCCGTTAGTATAGACCCACGTCGAAGAAGATAAATTCCAGCGCATCTCCGTAACCTTTTACCCAAGAGAGACCAATATCCTACATCCCGAAAGCTAGGTACTGGTTCCTATCGACGGGCTTGATGTTGAACTGTCGTTGGACAGCCAGAGGTGAGTTGGAAAGGCGCCACCGGGTTCAAGGTGGTCAGGTCGAGGAACCGCGGTTGCGTGGTGTTGACGTCGTGCCTGTTGTTGGAAAAATCGGTTCCAACGTCGTGTTGGAGGAAAAGGTGAGCGAGTGCATGAACTCGAAGGCGGGAGAGAAGGTTGTCTATGATATGACTGGTTGCTGCAATAAGGTTGACTGTA
This sequence comes from Pluteus cervinus, assembly GCA_004369065.1. Taxonomy (NCBI): domain Eukaryota; kingdom Fungi; phylum Basidiomycota; class Agaricomycetes; order Agaricales; family Pluteaceae; genus Pluteus; species Pluteus cervinus. The sequence goes on from ML208699.1 coordinate 9,994, forward strand.
TTAAGGCCTGGGAGGTACACGGTGGTGGAATTATCGGCAAAGGTGAGGGCGTCGTCATCAACGATGATCACGAGATCACAAAGCCTACTACACAATGCGCAATAGAGGCGATCTCGTTGAAAGATTGACGATTGGTAGGCGAGCACCTGATGTCGAGACGGAGACGGCTGAGCTGCTCGGCCCAAAGTGACACGTTCGGACCAGTAGAAAGGACAATTGGCTTTGAGAGACAAAGGAAGGTGCATATGTTCTCCGGGACCGATGGGTTGGGAGGATTGGCGACGGAATTTTGTCGACAGAATTTGAGCAAGAATGGGAGAATATCCGCCAAGATCGTCTGATCCCTCAGTGCAAGTAACTCTCCTTCAAGACGGAAAACGATAGTCTTGAGACTAGGGAGGAAGGGCGTTCAACCGAAGTTAGTCACGACGGTCTAAAGAAAATTGAAGGAAAACAACACCGAGTCGGATTGGAAATTCATTAGCCAGAACAAAAGCTCTTGGTTATTGAAATATGAATGATTGAAGATGAAGGACGTCAATCGAAGCGAGGTGTAACATATGCAAGCGATCAAAGACGTCGTGCGATAGCACAACCCAGGTTTCAGCCCAAGCTCTTCGCGAACCTCCTACATATCGACTGGCGAGTACCGCTCTTCCCTCGATCCGGACCACATCTTGATAGCGCAACCAATACCAGAACCGAGGGATGCTTCGAGAGTGATTATACGGCGTGTTAGTAATCGGAAACCTAGGAAAGCGACCGGTACAACGGGAGAATACACCGCCAACCGAGGAATGGTGAAAGTACGGAATAAAACGAGGAAAAGATGACGGATGTCGCTTACTTTGTACACATTCAACCGCCCGTCCTAAGTGCCTCCTCAACTCGTTGGGATAACTCTTTCCATATCTGCTTAATACGCTAGATGAGCTGTTGACGTTACTATCAGAACACGATACGGAGAGTAAGGAAAGGCAAGACAGAGAACGTGAAAGAAAGGACGCATACATCCTCCCAGCGCTTGTGGAACAGCCACTGTCGACTTGAGGAGATACTTCATTTTCCCTACGAGAACCACAGGCATATCTTCTCCTTCTCCTGTCGTACGGTGTGTTGGCGGGGAACCAATTTGGTCTTCGGTATACCTCCCACTAAGACCTAAGATAAAACCACACGGGCGTAAGCCGAATATCCGATCAAAGACAACCATAAATACCTACCTCCTCGACGATTCTGCGTGACAAATCCCCCCAAATTGTTCGTCCAGCACCTTCAGGTCGAACCGCCGTCGCGAGTTTCCAATTTCAAGGTCCTCCGATTCCGTTCCGCAGCAGAAACTCCAGATAGCAAGTCGCGATTCTTGGCATGACGCCCTTCCCGTCAACCCAAAACATCGAAGTAACACCGCATATCCAACTTAGGTCTGGAAGGATGATCAGAATCGTCGTTTTATGATGAAACTTCAAGGATGGTACTTACCTCTTCCTCGATAGCAAGGTCGTATTTCTCCCCAAAACACCGGGTCTCGCATGCATTGGTCTCCCCCTCCCTCAAACGCTTAGAGTGATTGAAACGGGGAAGCCAAGGTTGGTATACCGTATTATACCGTCCGTCTTAGCTAGTCGAATCCAGTGCCTACGCGGACGGTCAACCAAGTGCACGGGCAAGTTCAACTTCCTCTCAACGGAAACAAAGCCGACACACCGTACGTGTTTCGAATGACCAAGTTCGACCTCAAAATAGTCCCATTCCTCGAACAACTCCAAATGTAATCGCAGTCCTTTGGCGTTCCAACTCGAGAAAATCCAAATAGCCCCGAGTTACGGTGCTGTAGTGGTGAGATGACGAGAAACATCGACAGTTGTGGACGGAAAACAATACCCATCATGGCCGGCTTCGTATGATAGAACCAAATAAAGTTCAGTGTTGTTCAAGTTCACTTGATACAACAGTTAGCGCTTTAGCATCGGAAGGAACTGCTTACGTCGAATATTGTCGACGTGGAGGACTAACCTATACCCATCTAGATACCCTAGGCCTTTCCCGGATCGAAAGACCCATTCAACATTACTTTCGACGAATACGACGTCGATCTTCTCCTCGCACTAGCCCAGTCCACAGAATCTACCCACAACCATAAATGCATTTTGTCCTACGAGTACACATGTATGAAACCGAATCTACGAAAAACGAAGAACTATTTCAGTACAACAAATCGACATCGACGAGCGCGAACCGAGGTCACAAAAAATACAAATACAAATTGTCAGAATTCTCTTCATTCAAAGCTTCCTCCACCCCTCTCCAACACCAACCCGCCCATCCAGAGCATCCTTCTCCTTCTCCGCAAACGGATCCTGACCAGCACCAGCACCCACACCCCACCACCCCTCCATCTAGTCGTTCCTCTCCACTCTCCCCCTCCTCCTCATCACGCCTACTCGCCACATCAACACCAAACCCCATCTTCACCATCTATCCCACCAAAGTCGTCATACCTCCCCTTCCATACCTAACCTCCCCCTCCCCCTCCTCCTCCTGCAACTCCGCCGCCGTCTTCCCATAGATCATCGGTCCATTCCCCGAATGACCCGCAACACCCACCGCACCCCTCACAAACCCCCTCCTACTCAACCCCGCCTCCGCTTTATACCTCGCCTTATCCAACTTTGGCTGCAGCGCCTCAAACCTCGGCTGCAACGTCGCCAAGGTCCTCTGAAAATGTCCCAAACGCAACGGCGAACTTCCACTTCCACTCCCTAACTCGAATTCGATAAATGATTCCTCGAGAGGGTAGACCGCGTCGAAGTTTCCCTTCGATGACCCGAATACCTAGCTGGCGTCGACAACGACATATGTCTTGACAGCAGGCTGACGTCGACTCGGACGAAGTGCTCGCCGTAGCCGACCGACTCCCCATCTATAACTTCAAATAAACTCGGCGAATGTGGCGTGGGCGGTGGCGCTGGTAAAACTTGTATACTCTCTGGGCGCTTACGACGTGGTGGAGGTGGGACCGGCGGGGCCCTCGGATGATGAAGAGATTTCGATCTAAAAACCCTCGTCGTCGATGACCCTCCATCCCCCGTCCGACTCCCCGTAGGTGACGATGTCGTCGTCTTTGTATCCAACTTCGGCGGCCCATACGCTCTTTCGAACGCATCATCCACGTTCGACATCGACGGACCAAAAGGTGATCGTCGATCAGGATGTGTTGGTGGCGGTGGACCCGGAGGTAAATCAAGAAAATCTCGACGTGGGGAGTGGTGGTGATGACCGCGTTGATAGGACTTTATGAAGTGATGTGGTGGATCCCGGTCTTCCGACGCATATGAAGACGTGCTTGGGGTGGGTAGAGGACGAGGTTTAGGCGTTGGATCTAGAAAAAAGGAACGATGTTAGAACTCGAAAAAGATATGACAAGAACGCATGTGCGCACTCAACCCAGAACTCGACTTCAAAACCTGAAGTACGCGTTCTCGTTCCAAGTGGTGGGGAGGGGTCGAGAGCGGGGAACTTTGCTATGTAAACAAAAAACGAGTTCGTTAGTACTGGACGAAGAAATAAATGCATTAAAATGTGGATCCGTACCTTAGCCCTGTACCAGCCAGCTTCCTGCACACAACCCTAAATTTTTCCGCCGATAAACTTGAAGATGCGCCCGTCATTGGACGGCGTAGGTGTTATGGTCGCTGTGGGTTCGAAACCGCCAGCGGCATGGGCGCTGCTGGTCGATGCATTGTCAAACTCGCCGAAAACCGCTATTAGACGGTCGGGGTGGTGTAGGTGAGGTCGGGACGCGACCAGAACATCATCGGGTGATGACGCCCATGGTCGGAGAGGGGAAGGCGTCACCACCGTTGGGTGGTGGCCGTAGGTCCATTTACTGTAAAAACAGATAGTCAGTAAGTTAGTAGTGTTACCGAATCAAAATAAGGTACTTACCACCTCCATAGAGGCCGCCGAAGAAGGAGTGGGAGGTATCCAACGTTCACCAAACGGACGAATCGGAGCCGAAAGTTCCCTGTAAGTTTACGGTAGGCCGGAGTTCCACGGATCGCGCGTCAGGGTCTTGTCACCTGTCACTCACGTCACACCAAGCATCCGCCAGTCGGCTGCGGTGTTCTTAGGGTGTTGAATGAGCACAAACGGTAGCTATAGAAGCAGATATGTCTAATAATTCTCGAGATAGTTTCTTTTCTACTAGGAGGATGTATGAATTGACTGCTGAGCTTATATAGCGTGTTGTGCAGGTTCCCACGTGTCATCCAAACGTGATCTTTCATCTCGAAGATCTAGACCTTCAATATGTTGCGAGTGCCCAGTACTATACTAGTGGCTATCGGGAGACTATGGCCAATGTTTTGCGAAATCATCTACCCTGCATAAAATTCGACATTCCTAAGAAAACATCCCACGCATTACTGAGGGTCATCTCAGGAGACCCAATTGCACGATGGGCAATCTCGGCATCAAGAGCAGAGTTGTTGCTGTACCACGAAAGGTGCTGATCGCGCCCCCCAACTTCCTCTGTGAGATATTGACGAGCTTCACTGCCAGTGGTGGTCTTGTTATCAACAGGTATTAGGCAATTCAAGCCCCCAAAGCTACTCGGATTTTCACGGGCATCATCTGGTACATGCCCAGATGGAAGAATCTTGTCAGCTTGGTAGCGGATGCGATGTTGATTCCAGTACGTCTTGAAGTCATCCAAAGACGATTGTACTAATGGAACGAAGACCCAATAAAAAAAGGTCACTGTCAAGTCACTCGAACGTGAGACGCGTGTTATCCGATCGTGTAGGTAACACATACCGGTGGAGAGCGATCTGGGGCTGAAAAATATGTGCATCTTTTCCCTTCAGGATACAGTCTTTCAAGCTGAGGCCCAACTTCTCACGAAGCCAGTGCCAAAAACTTTCAATCATGGTGTTCTTGGTGCTTGTCACCGAGATGGCCGGGGTAAACGTTCGTATCAATACCAGGATGTCAGAAATCGGGGCACAACCGTTTAGATTGGACTGCTGTGTCCATCGGGGACGACGGTGGGTGGGCAATAATGGGTACAAACGGATGAGATTGATACTATGGAAGTACATCGTATATATACTATATCTAACTACAACGAGTACGTAGCGTGGATATACATGCGAGGTCGTCTGGTGACCATCATATTCCAACACAGGAGCGCTCTCGGCCCCTCCACCCGGTGATTCCGCTGATGGTGCTAACGCAGATGACGGTGTTCCTACCTAACAAGCTCAAATATTTTATATCACTTGAATATCCTTTTGTCCACGACTTCTTTGAATTATCGCTATTGCTACATCCTCTCGATACATTTTCACAGCACTACTACAGTCATTCCGAGTCCTCACTTTCGAAGCTATCTTAATTTCAATCTAATCATATGGCTTTTGTGAACTACATTCTTTTTAAGATGGGTGGGACACACATAATGGGTTTGATTGTTGAAGTTACACGGTCGCGCGTCGAAAGCTGGACAAGTTTGTCCAGAGCTCGACGTGTCGTGTTGTTCTACTTCTCTACATCAATATATACCATAAGTAAGTTAAGGAGTGGAATAAGAATTAAAACTACATAACAGCGAAAGCCTAATATGATGCTAAAAGAAAGTGAGGTGGTACGAAGCATACATGTTAGTAGTGCCCGATTGAGACGCAAGGTTCGATGTGCATGGGCATCATTAGAAATGCAGGTGCTGTATACATTGAGCGATGGAAAGCGACGAGGTCACCGTGATGAGCGGGAGCAGCCATGATGCGACAGAAGCCATGCAGTGGGTTTTAGGCGAAACCGCCGAGACGAGAAGGGGAGGAATCCAACGAGAAATGCTACCATGTCGTCCCGACCGTCTGGGCGAACATCTTCATTTTGAGTGGATGTGTCGTCGACATCTTGGGAACGCACGAGAATCGCGGTGACTGGTCTTGACCGTGTATCCGTGCGTTGCAGTCGTCTGTACTTCGCGGTGTAAGGGGCTCGGGAGACGTCGTCGGGGAGGTGCTGTTGGAGAGGCTGGGGGAGGGGGTATCTGGCGTGGTAGGGGAGTCGTAGGATGATGATCTCGATTGGGACTGCAGCTTCGAGGGAGTAGAGTTGCGCGACCCAAAGTTGGGGATCGCGTTCGTCGTCGTACTTGGGTCGGGAAGGGGGGTGGCAGACTGCGAGGACTGGACGCGCGCCGAGCGCTTCGACATCATCGCCACGTCGTACTTGGGATATTGATTTGGTGGTTTGTCGGAACTGAAGTCTTGCGAAACTTTGTCCTTGAAACCTCCCAGCACTGCTGTATCGACATTCAACTCCCAATTCTCCCTTTCCATTTGGTTGATCTCCCACAAGCTAAAGATGTTCTAGGCGACTATACTCCACGACTTGTTCGAATAGGTGTCGTTGCAGAGAACCTTCGACGCGATCATGATGGCTGAAATGAAAAGGCGGTGACCGGGCAAGCCCTTTGCGGTGGGAAAGTGGGCCTTGAGTGCTTGAGTCGCTGGAGGAGACTTAGAGCAGCGTATGTGACGGCTTCGTTGAGTTTGGTGCGATGGAGGGCGTAAGCGATGAAATATGGGAGTTGAGTCTGGGCGTTTTTGGCTGCTAATGGGGTAGGGGATGATCGGGACATGTGAAGAGAAAAGTTATGTTAACTGGTGACATATGCGCAAAAGCGCCTCTTGACCGTCGAAAAGGTCGTGACGATGGTGCCGGCCGGGCATAGTTGGGTTCAAAAGAGTTAGACAAGCTGGTAAAGGCCAACCAGATTGTCACTTACTGGGACGAGGCTAGCAAACCTCTGCTTGTGACCTTCTCCCTGAGCCCAATCCAATGCTACCTCTGGCTTGCTGGGAAGTACAATGGCCGTTCCATAAATCGCATGGAAAATCCGGATCTGTGAACAGCAATTCCTGAGTCATTAGGGATGATCAATGAGCTGAATGCCTCACCTCCTCTTGGAGGTGGCCGCTAGCTAGGCCATAGCAGGAGGGTCAAGTACATGAGGCGACGTGAGCCTCAAGGACAGGCTGGGGCAAGTGCGTGAGAAAAGTGACACATGACAAAAGTAATTTACCGACTGGGTTGGGGAGATATACGTAAGGATACTTACCAAGAGGCTATATGAATCGCCGGGATGAGGAGGGAGGGTCAGAGGGAGGATAGCGAGAGGAAGGCTTAGGGAGGATGCGTAAGCCTTCCACGTGGCACGCATAGACGACTTGATTGAGGATGGTGGGCGCTGGTGGGCGGCGACAGTGTAGACACTCTTCTTGTGATCCCGAAAGAGTCGGAGAGGGTGGAGACGTGTATGCGCCCATGGTGAGCATTCATTCCGCTTGGCTGATTTCGGCTTCGTCGCCAACCCAATCCTCGTCTCATCCCCAAATCGTTCGATATCACAATTGTGGTCTTCGGCGTAGTGGCCTATTGATTTGACGAACAAGTTGATGGTCGCAACGACTCGGGATAGTGAAGCTAGGCCATCTCAACCCTCGAGCATCGGAGTCGAGAGAATGGTGCAAATATGTGGGTAAATCGGCGGTAGATATTGTTTTGGACGATATAAGGGTCCTAAGGCATAGTGTAGGGGAGCTGGTCCGGGAGAACAGGTTAGATGCTACGAACATAAGCACTGATGACAGACCACAAGCGCTCTAGGGCGATTTGATTGTGTGTCTGCGAGGTCTGGATCCTCCAAGATGTAATGTTGACCATGGCCAGCTGAGGGAATGTGAAATACAGCGGGGTCATCTTCAATCGAATGAGCAGCTTGAGGTCATAGAGGACGAGGAGGTCAGAGGTCTTGGGGTTGGATCCCACCGCCGTGGCCAAAGTTGGTGTTGATATGTAACACAATGGGGGCCAACGTCGAAGGTGCAGGGAAGATGCTATGTTTGAAACTAGCAAAAAGACAGAGGCTTTGAGAGTCGTGAGAGGCCTGAGGTTGTCGATGTAATACTTGGATATCTTCGCCGTTCAGTGCGTATTGAGTGAATGAAACTAAAAAATGATCAGAAAAGGCTGAAGAAAAAATGATCGGAGGCAAAAATATGTACTACTCTGGAAACTAGCGATATGTTGGATGCTTTCCGCTCAAGGAGGACTTTGGGAAGCCTCTTTCGCTTCTTGGGATGAAAGAGATTTCCTGGGCGCTGTCAATTAGCCAAATACTTGATAAACGCCATTGAGAAGGTATAGACGAACCGCTTGACCCTCTCCACGCGAAGCCCCGATTGCAATTATCGTAAAATCCCCTCGCCTATGAGAGGTATGATCTTCGTTGAAAAGAATAACCCTTTCGCCAGCCTCTCGAACCTCAGCACACGTTTTTGCGATTACTCCCGATGAGGAATGTGTTGTCTGACCTACAAGGACAGAACGCGCTCCTCGAGGATAGTGAGGCATGCTAATATGATAAATGTTAAAGAGATATATATATATATATATATATTTTAAAACTGGCCTAAAAACCGTACCTTCCACCCCTTCAATGAGTTTGTACCCCATCAAAGACCAAATCCTAGACGCGACAGTGCAGCGCTGAGATCTGATAAACGCAGTCAAGCCCAGCTTGTGCCGCTGGAAGCTCCGTAGAATTCAACGCTATGTTGATTCTTTCGAGTTTGGAGAGTTTCTGGATTGTGCTGGGCGAGCACGAGTGAAGTCCAAATCTTCGTGCTTTTCGCACTCTTCGGCATTGAACTGCCTCCGGATAGAGCGGCTTTGTTTATATACAACTTTCTTGCGTTCGGCGGAGGAGAGACGTAGACGAGGTGGTGGTCTTGAAATAAACGCGACTTGCTCCATGTCAAGCAGTGGACCCAAAACCCTGTAGCCCTCTTCAACATCGGAAAGGAATACATTGCGGACGTCACCTTCAAGAGCCGCCCCTTCATAACTCCCTTCACGACCCTGATCTCAGCTGAGACATCATGCCGTGGACAAAGTGACAGTGAACGGGGAGAAGGTTTTCCCCGAACGAGTCTATTTGAGTGTAGGAGTTACAAACCGGGACATTTGGTTCAACAATCCTATAACACAACCATGGTCAGCAATGAGTGAACGTAAAAGGGAACATAACTTATTATAAGTGTGCGGAATGGAACGGAAGCAACATTGGGTTGCGTGTTGGTTGCGGAAGTTGCGTGCCAGCCGGGGCCTGGACCGGCTTTTACCAGTTTTACCGGAAGGTCACGCCGTTGCCACGCAGAGTGATCACGTGCACATCGGTGGCGGTCAAAACCAGCGTTCCTTGAGCGTTCCACCGCGTCAACGTTCAAACGTTCACTGGCAACGTTCAACTCGTTCACGACCACCAGACAACTACCGGGACACCTAACCCCATCAACTTGAACGCGACAAAACTACCAACTTCCTGATTCCTCGGTCCTGCGGCACACGGTTGTCCACGGAGCCACCACTCAGCCCCAGTAAGAACGAGCTCGCAGGGGGGCCATCGCAAACCATTACAAAGCCATGGAAGTTCTTCGAAAGCTGTAAAAACCATTACCATTTCTTCGTGATCTGTCGTCGACCATGTACGCTGGACGTGTTCGAATTCCATTTACTCTCGAATCCAGTATGATGCGAAGCTGAGGTGATAATATGCAGCGCCTCTGTCCCTCCCATTATCACGAGGCTGGCTGTCTCGTCCTCCTGGTACCGTCTCCCCTCCTTTGTCTTTAACCGCAAATCATAATATGTTCATTCCAGGTCCCATAAATTTTACGGTGAATCCTCCCCTACATAGCTCATCACTTTGACAGCAATCGTAATCTTCCCTGGCAAAACATCTCATTCAACCACGGCGGTTTTGATGCGAGCTCCTCCCATCTCTTTCATCGCCGTGAGTCGGAGTTGACTGGGATATTACTATGCGTAGGTTCAGTTGTTTTCCGATTTTAAGTCGTATGGTGACTGAGTTAACTTGGAACATACTTATACCTGCACGTGGAGGATAGCACATATCGACTGGCCTGTGGCACGGAAGTCGATTCGTAGTTGGAAGTTGCATATATGCAATTCAATTTGCCTCAAACTACCCATCGACTCACTGGCACGAGGCTAGGCACGAACACAACCAACTCCAACAGAGACCCACACGTACCCAATCCCCCGACGACAAACGAACGGTTAGAGGCCACAGTAGAACTGTTCCCGATCACTGGCCGGTAGGAAGGCTCAAGTCTCAGGGATACGGGAGAATGAAGACGAACAATGATCGTCGAGGGGTGAACAGGGTCTTCGGCACCTTGACGCAGTAAAATAAGGTTGAGACTTACGCTACGAGAAGGCGTCAAGTAACACCTTGCAGATCCTTCGTTTTTCGTAGATGTGGACTTGGATCAGGTGAGTGGCATGTCCTACGCGCCAATCCTAACTTGTGCCTACAACTATTACGTCTGGGAACACATGATTCCATCTTCGATTTACTCTACTCCGCTTCCTATCTGTAAACTAACTTTTCCGTGCAGAGTTCGGCTGTAGCTAGATCTCAGCTCACTACAGAGTCAAGTAAGCAAATCGTATCTCTCTCATAGCACAATCACTTCCTAGCGACACAAAAGCTCCTCATTGTCGGCCACCTGGTTTTTCTCTTTCGTGGGTTGCTTCAAGTTCTTCCTGTACCTCGTGCACCTTCCTTCCTTTCTACGATTGCATATAACAAGCGCTCACTATATGCACGACTTTAGGACCTCAGGCTCTAAGTTTTGATATAGAAACCATATCTCCCGTCTACGCAACTCTGAAGCTCTCAACATCGACATAGCGTCCGCCAGGCTACTCGGGCCCAGCGGCATACCGTTTTCCCTTAGGAACGTAAAAATACAAGAAAACTGGTCGGTTCAAACAACAAGTGAGTTAGTCCAATCCAAGCTACTCTTCTGTTTCAACCTAACCAACGTGGAATCCACGCAAGCTCAGAATCGAGTCCAACTTTACCCGTGTAATTAGGGCAGACGAACTTAAGGTGAGTTGTCTGGCCTTCCCTGTGTTGGGCTGATTCCATCCCTTAGATGCGTCTTGTTCTTCGGAATGTAGAAAACGAATCGACGGCATGCCCGGTGTCATTTTGCTTGCTGACTCTTTCGTTTCAGGCTCGAGCGTAAGTAGACCTCAGCCGGCTACGGAGGGTAAGCCGGAAGTAGCTATCTCCCCTCTTTCTTGCCTCGCAGGCACGTAAAACACAGATAGTGACGTCGTTGAACGCAACGGATCAGATTTCGATGGGATTTGATGGAAAGGAGGCATTCAACACGAAGATCGCAACGGGAATAGAGCGGAACCGATCCGGAGTGTATTAGCTGACGACGAGTGCATTCGACGAATTTATGCCCGACGATGTCCCCGATCCCGGATATCGATCGAGCCGAGTGAGACGATAAGCCCACACAGCACGACAAGATCCGCCCCAACCGCTGGAAAGGCGGGCGGTCGAAATGACACCAGCAGTGGCTCCGTCGGCCACAATACTCGAGTAAGTAACTAATAATTCTCTCACTCTTACCCAATTCTCTCTCTCTCGTCAGGAATGTTGCAAAGAAGGCATGAAACGTCGACAGCCACAGCAAACGAGTCAAGGATCTCGACTGATACTGGATCAAGTGCAACCTATAACCCCGCCGCCGACAGTGTGAACCTGCTGGTACCGCCGCTGATCAATCTCGCGACAACAACTCTCCAGACCTTATCCTCAGAGTGACAACGAGGACGAAGTTGGTGGCATTCCCATTGGTGACGATGATTCCTCTAGTGCCGAGGGACCACACCCTTCTAGCCAAAGTTCTGGACGTAAGTCACTCCTCTTCTTCGTCGCTGCTATGGGTCAACGCCTCGTCCTTAGACCCTCTTCCAACCATCACTCCATTTTCCGACTCTGAACTGGAGGATAAGGTACTAGAAGAAGCCGAGTCCGCTCGTATTTTGCAACCGTCTTTCGCCAGACCCCTACCTTCCTCTCTGGGGAGGGGAACATTCGCTGCGCGCCTGAACATGCTGGTAGTAGGTCCCCGTTCCCGCTGAATTTACCTCTATCAACGGTGATTTCCAGATCCAGGTTCGGAGCTCTTTGACACAGGTGAACTCGTGCTTTACACCGCCAGACCCAGAAACGTGATGGCTTGGAAATGGCAGGGATTCTTACGCACCTGTTTGGTACGAGGTGGGTGACTGGCTCTACCTTGCACTTATAATAACCATCTCTCGCCGCCGTACTTGTCAAAAGATCTGATAGTCACCGTCCCTGCCCTTCTAGTTATTTTCGACTCGACCTTCCCCCCGTTTACCCTCGTTCCTCGATTTTATATATAGCTCCCATCTACTTTCGTTTCGACTGATACCTTTTATCTAACTTCGTTTCCTTGTTACCGCCTTGTGAATCTTTTCACTCATCGCCTCCTTTTCCTGACTTCGATGTTTATTGCATCAGCCTTAACCTTTCTCGCTTTATTCTGCTCTTTTCTTCGCCTTGACCCTTTTTCTCGCTCCTCCTGGCACTCGCCTACCCGCTATCTTTTCGCCGCAGATTCCACAACAAAGCTTTAGACTTAGGGTGCTTACCAATTCGTCGCGGAGACCCCCTCCTCTGTCTCTACACTGCCCTTTTTATATCTCCTGCTGACAGCCTCAGTTGCTTGGTCGTTCCTTCCGTCTTTTTGCCCTCCTCCCACCGCTGTTTCTCGTTGCTGGTAGCACCGACTCCCCATCTTATGGGCCTTTAGCTTGTGATTCACGTACCCTTTCAATGATCCATCAATAAAATTGTTTACCACACGAAATTCTTCTGAAGCACCTTGGAGTTTGGATAATAATGACACTTCGCGTCGAGATTTTTAACAATGGCATTGTCCGACATACCAAAGTACATGCGACCACCTAATGCAAGAACATGAACCTAAAATTCCTCTTCCGATTCGATATCACGACATTCTGGAGGAGATAGAGGAGATAGCCGAGTTAGTGGCTTAGGCTTGAGACGGGGGCTGATCACCACATAAAGCTGTATCGTCTCCGAAATCTGGACCCTTTTTGTCCTTTGTCCTCTGGAGGAACCTTTTTTTTCGCTCAATCTTTTTTGTTGCAGCTTATCCCAAGCACTCCGAAGGCGATTGGCAGTGATGATGGCGATACCCACCGAACTCAGGGTTTTGGTGCCGTGAGGGATAAATCACGAGTCGTAGTCCAACTGATACTGTATTCGTGGGGTTGGTACTCGCGGCGGATCGCTCTACGAGGGTGTTAGAATTGATAACCTGAAATAGAACTGAAATCCCACCTTGCATAATTTCCGGCGAAAGCTCCTGATGGGGGTGCTAGTGCTAATTCGGCCTGCGTGAATGTGTAGGATTTACCAGCTGCGCTGATGGTGTATGTACCCAACCCATTTCCTCCTGGTGTCTTCGACCCATCCATGCGAGAAGCGTTCGAACTTAAGTATCAAGTTGAGTTAATAATGAAATAAATTTCGAACGAGCAAGACCCACTTGAATAAAAATCGTTTGATGTCCTGTATGACAACTCCTGGAGGGCGAGCTTTGCAGAGGTTCGAGAAGGCAGCAAATGCGTTACACATCTCGTTGATGGCATTCTCGATCTCACCGACAACCTCCGCACGATGTTCTTCACCCAGTCAAGAACGATGTTATTGGAGAATAGGTGTTGATGGAAAGGGGATTTATCAGACGTCGGGTTCGTTGGTGAATCAATGTAGGTAGATAGGTGGAGGATGCGCGCGAAAGAAACCCTAATGCAACAGTTCACCGAGTATTTAGCGAAGGAGTTTCGAAATGTAGCGTTGTGCAAAAAGCAAAAGAAAATCGCGCCAGAGGCAAACGACCACGCGCCGTTTAACACAACCACATAGGCTAGGTTCCGAGGCGGGCTTACTAGCCAGGCGTCTCCCCTTGTGTGCTGGAAGCGTTGCGATGGCCCACAACCGGAAACGAAACCCAAGAATAAGATAAATTCATCGGGGAAAAGAATGCGAGAGAGGGGGAGATTCTCAAGAGTACAAGTTGGACTGACCGTTGGTACGAACGAGTTGCGGGGGTATGTCACCAGGATTCCCGATGCAGAGTCCATTCTGGCACGCGGTACGCCGAGAAAAGCGCCCAGGAATTCCCGAAAGGAATTCGAAAATTTGTTCGATACAGAGTACACTCTGCTTCGTGAAACTCGAAAGCAGGTAGCAAGGGGACGAATGGGCCGCCCCTTACAGTGGTGCCACCTGCTGGCCAAGGTGCCAGCAAGAAACCCTGTGTTAGTCGACTAAATAGAGAATTCACCGATGTAAAAGTTCGGGGCACCATACTCGAGCAATCGATCTCCGACCCCGGAGAGTCCTGCCTCACACAGCGTGGACATGGGGATAAAATGCACCCAAATACGGCGGTTCTTTGACCTTGCCGCGGGGTGCTATAATTTGTAAGATACGAGAATACATACAAGCGTCTATGTCGCAGTCCGAAACGAGATTGAGAACCCCCTCAAGCAAATGGACAGTTTTCTTGGAGGCTTGTTGTTTTTCCCCATCAGACATGAGCGAAGCGATGAAAAGAAGAACTAGCTGAAGATATTGAATAAACTCGAGCGTCCTGATGAGTGACACGAGGGAGAGAGGAAGAGACACGAAAAGAAGAAGGTAACCAGCGTGATATGTGTCACTCACACCGTCACTCGATTGCACTCGAGTAGTGCTCGAGTAAACCGTTGTTCAATCCCGAATAATTGTTGATAGGCTCTGAGTAACCGGTTACCGGCCCAATTGCCGCCGAGCGTATCGGAGCTCGAATCCCGCATTCCCTTCACATCCAACAGCACTCTCCACCT
>ML208700.1:0-24841 GCA_004369065.1 Pluteus cervinus
CCTCAATCAACTAGTTCACAATCAAATATACTATAGTCGGCAATTGCAATACCACCAGGGAGTAAGTACGTGCATTGAGCTTGAAAGCAACCTTAACCTTCTGATCAACATGCGGACGAGGGGATCATATCAGATTAGATAGCATACCTCACAACCCTTGGTCCCTGGGAAGACTCCGTAACAATCGGACTTGATCATGGTTCGTTCTTCCATGCACCTTCTCTCGTTTTCCTCGGCGCTCATAGATTTTTGCTAGCCCAACGCTTCCAATGCGTTAAACATACCGGAACATGGTGCAGGCGCCCATCCCAGACGCAACAGCAGATACGTTTGACGCGATTACTACCACCAGGCTGGCCATAGCTCAGGCCCAGAAGGAACTTGCAGAATGGAGTAGTCTGGGATCCCCCCCTTTCGACTTATTTCAACCCCTCCGTCACCTCTCTCCTAGTCGTCGCCGCAGCACGCGTCTACACACGAAGTTAGACGAACTCAAATCATTACTCCCCCCTTTACTCCTCCAAATCGTCCCGGACGAGGTGTTGATTCAGATATTTGCCTATGTCACACCGTATAGATGGGATATCAATCCACCTACCAAACAATCTAACCCACTTCTGTCGGGAAAACGGCGGAAAGCTGGCACCACAATGCCCCCTTGGGTCCTTACTCATGTTTGTGGGCGCTGGAGACGCATCGTGCTGGCTACACCTACGTTGTGGGGAGTGCTACCTCTTATCGACCTCAGAGGCCCTCCAGCTCACTTAAACCCCCTCCTCGACCTTCAGCTATCTCGAGCCCGTCAGTACATCCCGCTTTGCATCTACGCAGAAGCTTGTGGTCATGTAGAGCAGCCTACGATTTGCGGTGATGCATTGACTTTGCTGAAGCAACGGGTTGAACAATGGCAGGATGTCGTCCTCAAATTCGATAGCAAATACACTATTCCATGGCCAGACTTTTCTGATATCCAAGGCCGATTTCTCAAGTTGCGTTCAATGCATATCACGCAATCACGTCCTGGTCGCGGTGATGCTCGAGTTCTATCGGACTTGTTCAGGGCGGCACCTATGCTGGAGGACCTGACACTCCTCGTCCTTGATGTGACAAGGCCAAAGCTTCCCCGTTCCTTGAAACGCTTCCACGGTTACTATCACTGCATTTCCGATGCGTTGTGGCTCTTATCCACAATGCCTCAGTTGGTTTCTTGCAAATTTACTCGGGGCTTTTACTCAATCTCGCCAGATCCGGTACCTCCCACACAGAACACGGTGATTATGCCATGTTTAACCACTTTGGAACTCGTTGACTGGTGGGAAAGACACAACGAATTCATCAAATGCCTCATACTACCCGCTCTTGAGACTCTCGCTATGCCCTGCCCCACATCCCCTCCCTCAGCCCAAGTCGGAGTCGTTCCGTATCACGACTTGATGAATATGATCACACTTTCTCATGCCTCGCTGCGGCGCCTCACCCTATCCACTACTGTACAGTGGCCAGAACCTTCCTTCATCAAGGTCTTCTTCTCGTGCCTCCCAAATCTCGAATTTCTGCGGTTTGCAGACCAATTGGGCGCCCAAATGCAAAATAGATCATCTGGGGTTGAACTCCTATCGGCGTTGTGTCAAGAGCCCAACTTACTACCGACACTAAAAAAGCTCGAAATCTTGACTCTTAAAAGGACTTGGTTTAGCACAAGCCTTATGCAAGATCTTGTACGCACGAGATCAGCATACTCGAGGGAGCAAAACGGTCGGGATTCGAACCCACGATCTGGTCATGCAGGAGGTTCCCTTGAACGCGTCGTTCTCCAGAACTTCTTGCTGGAGGTTGGGTTCTTCGATAATCATTGGTTTACTCTTGGTGTCTACGACGGAACTTTGTGGCTATTGGGCAAATTGGCCAACTCGCTGATAAAATTCATGCATACGCCTCTACCACGGAGGACGGTTAGTCCTAACTTCTCCTCTTTGGTTGGAGGTATTACTCACATTGTGTCTACTAGTCCTCGGGCATAAAAGAATTCAACACCGCTCTTGAGACGATCTGGAAAGACCATCGTAGCTATGGGATCCCCGTCATCCTCGTAAGTGCTAATTCTCGACAGTTCACAATCATTGATGCAACCTTGTCCAGCGCTCATCACTGCACACCGCAGTGATGAAAATCATCCATCGAGGCGGCACAACAAACCGTTTAGAAGCTTCTTGGGTCCCAAAGGCCGAGGTAATCATCCAAGATTGGAAACATCGATCTGCGGAGTATTTCCTTAAACCACACTGGTTTGACTGTGGGAAGTTTATCTATTGGACGGCCGGAAAGGAGTGTGATATTCATGGTATGTCAACGAGAGCTTATGCCGCATTCACTTCGATTTCTGATGCCTTTCCAGTTGATCAAATCTTTTGGAAGAGCTCGTCAAGGACACTTGGCCCAAACCCGTCTTTCCAGGCGGCGTTCCTTTCTGAAGGCAATGATCACGATCCATTTTTGTCCGCGACCGCAATGCCGCCATGGGAGTAAGTGCCTTATGTACTTTGAAGGCAGACTTCTCATCGCTTTAGGTACGAGCGGCTCGTGGCAAGGAGCATGACTGAGATGGAGCCAAACGATGAAGGATTCAAATCGTGGATGCGTTCTTCAGCACTCAAAATGTTACGTTGAAGGTACAGTAACTTGTCAAATGATCAATGCATATTAATTTACATACACCAACAGCGCTACAATCTCTATAAGTACAGTACAACTTTAGTGTCCTGTCAAGCCGAATTCGAATCCCATTCATCTCCAATCCTTTTGCGTATGATATTCTCCGCAACCACCCAAATATCCAACCCACCACGAGCAGTACCAACCCAATCCACAACAAGCCTATGCATATAGGAAGACTGACTCAAATAAACCACCTTCCGGTTCCTAAACCCATTCCTCGCCCTCTCCTTACATTCCATCGTTTCCCCTTCTCCTACATGAAAGGTCAACGAAACCAAAACCATCAACCCAACCAAATTCGTTAACACCGATTCCATCACTGCCAGTGGAACGTCACTGTCAAACGCCAAATGCGTTAAGTTGGGTAGTTCCGTCAACCATTCAATCGAATCCCAACTCCCACAGTGGTCTGTGAACTCCACATGAGTGAGGTTTCGCAACGAGGCGATTTTGATCGGGTCCCAATTTCCTCCTGTGAGTCTACGGAAATTGGTGGAGAGCCGGCGAAGAGGTGTGTGAGAGAGGATGGTGAGAGCCTCTGGGCTAATGTGGGTCCAAAGGGCGACATTAGTGAGGTTCGGACATTTACGGAGAATGTCCAAGGCAGTACGGCTGCTCATTATCCCTGCCAGGACGAGATTTTGGACGTGACGAGAACGATGAGCTGGCAGAGAAACTGCATCTTGTTTTTCGAACTCTTTTCCAGGGCGGTTGATCTGAATGACTGTCTCGTAGATAATGGGTTCTATCCTGAAAATCAATGTTAGATGTCTTTAAAGTTCGGAAGTTTTAAGCAGAAAAAAGTACCATGCTCGCGCCCGCTGACATACAAGGAGGTATTGAAATTTGTTGGTAGGGTCCGTACGCGTTGCGAGCTCTAGGATTTCACGTTCGAGCTCAGGAGGTAGACGTGGGTGGGACGAAGAGTCGCTCTCTGTAAAAATCATGAAAACTATGGAGGGGATAGTTGTGGAGGGGAAAGGTGAGAAGCGAAGAAAGGCCACTCTAAAATACGCCCCATTCGCAGGGGTCGTACGGGATTACGACTATGCTCTGCTTCCTGTGCGAATAGCAGGCATCTTTGACACCCGGAAGGGTACACGCACCGAAACGTGCTGCGTCATGATGCTGTAACTTCGAATTCAGGCGCCTAACCTTCATTGACGCAATACTCCTCCCTATCGATGATAAACTTCCGTAGCCCGGGAGAATGATATCTGGCTGTGTTCAGCAAGTCTTGTATAATGCACTCCGTCCAAGTCTCCTCCCAATGCCCTTGCGCCGGCAGTGCATAGATCCGAGCCAGTCGGAGGCATTTCCACTTCCACTACCCAAAGAATCGAACCCTGCCTTTCGGGTTGTCGGATTGCTGTATAGGGAGAAGTCTGTTCGGAGGTCCTGTGCATTGCATTGGCTGTTCACGTCCAACAGTGCTTCCACCTCGCGTGACGCAAATTCACCTGGACTTGAGCTTGAAAGCTTGTTTGGAGATGAAAACGGGGAGGGGTTGAGAAGGGTTCTGAGATCCTCAATGGACCTCTGAAACCCAGGATGAGGGATATAGATCCGAATGAATGCCAGTGATGGCCTTGGAACGCTTTCTGGATAGAGAAGCCTGGTCTAAACGATAGGAGCAGTGATAGAGATCATCATCAGCTTCGGGTGCTTGTACTTCGTATGAGTCGAGAACAGACTTGTATTAAAATGCTCAACGTGTCAAGAGAGCATCCAATGACTCCTGTTGTAAGTATGTGCAGAACCACATCGCGTCGAGATACTCGGCAAGCGCCAACGCATCCTTCGACGAGGTATAAGAAAGTATTTTTCTGCTGGAACATGGGAGATCAGGGCGAAAGATATGTTTGTTGCAAAATTTATAGGCGAAGTGGTCCTTCCACATCATGCATCATGACTATGATATTCTTATGCGGAAGCCTTTCTAACAATCATAGACACTATAAGTCTGATGATTCAAGACAATCATCTTGACCGACGGGCAATACACTTTCGCATCTTCGATCAACTTCCTCACCGTAACACCATCCCAACATCCCGATATCTTTTCCCAAGTCTTAGCATCCGAAGTAAACTCAACAGACTTCACGTTCTTCCACCAACCCAGATACTTGCAGATAGTCTCCGTATCTTGCATCATTCCCATTGGAATGATCCTAAGCTGAATCACCAATTTGGTGATGCAGTCATACACATCGCAACCAATTGCAACCCGCTTCAACGGCTCCATGTACTTCGCCAGGTCCCTCTCGAAATAAAAAGACGGATAGGATGTCGAACGTAAATCAAGCACAACCTGTGTCTCGTATTCACCATCTGGCGACTTTCGAGAAAATGAAGGATGGAGGAGAATGGGCTTTAGTTCATTGATTGAACGACAAAAGGTGAATGGAGGGTTCCTTGGAGGTAGCATTCTTATGAACTTGAGACTAGGTCTTGGTATAGACGGAGGGCATAGAAGCTCGATCCAATCGGAGGTAGTTTGTAACGACATGAGACGAGGGAGAAAGATAGATCTGCGCTGTCTCCAGCTGAGTGTGCATGCACGTGCGGAAGGGACTCCAAAGAGCTTTAGATGGGTCAGGGCTTTGAGTTTAAAGAGGAAGTTGACCAGTGGGTCGGCAGGGAGGACCGAACAATGCATAATCGTGAGTTTGAGCAGATGGGATTGGATGGGGTAAATTAGCCATTTGAAGACGTTTTTCCATTGACTGGGGCGGAGATAGGTGTTGGTCAATGAAAGGGAAGTAAGACCGGACATTTCCAGCACGGAATAAGTCCAGTATGAGCAGGGAGGGAGAAGCATCGTGATTCCAGAGATTTCAAAGTGCCAGAGCTGCGATGCTTGACGAGCAGAGTCGAGAAGAATGACGGGTGTCGAAGAACCAGAATGTGACTTTTGATAAGGAGTCAATGTCCGTTCAGGACCACGAGGTGACATCCAAGGCAATAATTTCTGAATTCTTTGCAGAACCTGTTCTTCCCCTTGGCTTTTTAAGGTTGGGGTTGGAAAGAGTGAGCTAGCTTGTATGATTAGCTTTTTACACCCTTTTTCCAAACCAACATTGAGTAGCTCTTCCGCAAAGTCCTCGCGATCCTTGGCAGGCGGCGCGTGTTTCCCACAGAACAAAGACGTATCGAAACGGTTGCTATTGGTAGAATCCAGTCGAATCGTTAACTTCCCAATATAATCCAGTCTTCTGAGGCCACGCAAAAGTCGGTAGTACGTCTGGAGTTGGATATCACAGGTATGCCTCGGATGGTCCTGGCAAGGCGCGAATGAGCAGACGAGTTCGTCGATGCGTTTGAGCTCAAACGCGATCGCGAGCCCATCTAAGGCGTCCTTTTCTCGGAGCAACATTGAAGATTTGAGGCTGAGCCAAAGCGAGTGGGGAATTTGGGAGCACTGGACTTGGCATTTGAACGATTTCGCTGGTTCGTGGATCCCCTGGCGGGCTAAAAAGACAGATATGGCAATGGAATTGAAGCGACGAGATAGTTTGGCAAAAGAAAGAAGTCCACGCGTGGTGAGGTGAGAGAAAATCTCAAGGAGAATCTCGTACGGGACGTTGTTGATGTTCGCAGACATGTGTGCATGCAGTGGCGGTCAAAGTTGGGTCAAAGGCTTCATGGCCTCAAGTATTTGTGACATCGTGACTTTAGCAGTCCACGCGTCTTTGGGATCATGAGCGCGTATATTCTCTACTTTAAAAGTAGAATAGAAGACATAGACCTATCTGGTCTGGGTATCGTTAACCGGGGATAGTTAGTTTATGGTGGTGTAAAAGTCCTCCGGGTAGTTCACTCTGAACTTGGCCTCAAGGGCCTCAACGTTCAAGCCCGTCCAGACCCACCTCCACCTCCACAGAAGGACAGAACGTCTTCGTACACGCCAACAACTTCTGCACCACCGCCTCCTTTCTTACATCTCGAGGTTTCTGACCCCACAGTGTTGCCCATCGTTCCGTTCGCTCAAAGGGATCGCAGAACGTAACCAACTTCAAGTGATTCCACCGTCCCAAAAACCGACCAAGCACCTCCGACTCCTGATCCATCATATCAACTGGGAGGCGTAGCTCCGTGATAGCGTCGTACGAAGCGAAGGCTTTGATTCCTCTTTCATTGAGAGCGAGGTCCAAGTTGCTATATGAATCGAAATCCTCTTGGAACACGTCTAAGGGATATTGTCCATGGGATAAGTCAAGGGAGACATCCAGATGAGCATTTGGTCCTCGACGGGAAGGGTGTGAGAGGGTGTCGAGAAGAACTTTGAGGTCTGATGTAAATGCTTCGAGGAGGAAGGTTGAGGGGGGTATGATTCCTAGATAATTGAACTTTGCTTTGGATTTAGGCCCGACAAGGTTTAATATATACCGAACCCAATTTAGCGGTGCGGTCAACGATATGAGGTGGGGGAAGAAGTGCGCATTAGCTCGAAGGCGTTTGACAGAACCCTCGTCCGGGTTCCGGAGGTATTCGGAGAGGGTGAGGTGTGTTAGAGCCTCCAACTTGATGATAAACTCAACCAAGGTGGTGGCCGGAATATTACAGTCCCCAACCGCGAGCTTGAGGAGCCTTGTCCTTGTTGGCTGAACGAGCCATGACAAGACGAACTCCCATAGTTCGGGTTCGAGGTATACTTTGTGTAATTTGAGAGACATAAGGGATGGTGTCCCCAAAACATCATAGGTCCACGTCGAAAACGGTGGCCAGAGAAGTATGAGGCTGGAGATCTGCAAATGCACCAATTTCGAAGCTTTACGCGTGGTGAGGGGTAAGAAGATCGGTTTGCAGATCCTCGAGAACGGGGCTGTCAACCACACCGAACTCGAAGGCCAAAACCTTCTGAGGATCCTAGCATACGTCATTTGACGCCTCGTCGGGGCCATCGGAAGAAAGCTCGAGTCCTGGACGACTAAACCCTCGCATCCCCTCTCCAAACACATATTCAACAACTCGTTCGTCGTCTCCTGCCGGTTTCCCATAGTTATGAGAGCTCGTTCTTTGTGGGGAGCGAAAACGTTGCTATGGTCCATGACTAAAGTCAACTTCCGAACCCTATCGAGTCGTTTGAGGGCCAGGAGGAGTCGACGATAGTTGGCCACGTCCCAGTCGTTGTGGTCATGAGATGACGAGCATGTGAAGGTGCATTCGAGGGAATCAAGTTCTCTCAACCCGAATGCGATGGTTAGCCCAGATAGGACGTCCTTCCATCCCTCTCCAAGTTGAGACTGTTTCCCCCACGGATTTTCGATCCTGCGAGTCATGGCATAGCAAGAGAGGCGCATGGTTACACGTTTGGAACGTGAGGGATCTGGTATGTGGTGGCATGTTGTGAAGAAATACGGAATGAGCACGGAGTTGAGATAGCAAGAGAGTTGGGCAAGGTTGAACACGTCACGGTGGGAAATGTAAGCGGCAATTTCGTGGATGATTTCGACTGGGAGATGTTCCATAGTTGCTGTTGGTGCTGAGGAGATGGTGGGAGAGGACGAGGAGGACGTCGTTCGGAAACATGACGAGATATTGGTCTATTATGCGATGTACTGCCTTCATCATCCCATCACAGCCCCCGACCGCCAAGATTATCAACACGGGGTAAGTGAGTATAGACTACAAACTAATTATACACTTGGTATATCTTCTTCTGAATAACGAAATTTTGAACCCCAGGACACCAAACTTTCGCGTTCCTCAACAACCGCTCAATAACTTCGTCATTCCATTGGTGTGTCCACCTTCCTTCCCAAGGCATGTATTCGCCCACAAACTCGACGCACCAAAGACTCTTCCAACATCCCAAAAACTCAGTAACAATACAGCTATCTTCTTCATGTTGCAATAAGTCCGAAACATCCACGGCGTGGATCGTCAGATGTGTAATTCGATTATAGGCAAGACAGGATTCTTGATGAGACAGCTCTCGAAATCGTTGGACTTCACGCTTGAAGCTCCCTGTCGAATATGGAAAGGTAGAAAAGTCAATAACGATCTGTGGTATCGGAGCGTCCGGCTCCGAATTGACAAGACCTTCAGAGGTTGATACCGTTCGATCCCTAAAGACAGGGTTCTTCAAAATCGGGTTTAGCTCTTCGATGCGACTGCTAAAACCAAAAAGCGACCCTGGCGCAATGTTGACATAGCGTAAGGTTGGTCGAGGTATGGATGATGGACAAAGCAGTACAATCCATTCGGGAGGTGCGGTGATACCCATCAAAGCAGGCAAAATGGTTTTGGTTGTCCATGGAAGTCGAAATCGATGGAGAGGTGGTAGGGGAGTGACGAGCTTGATGTAAGTGAGAGCTTTCAAGTCAAGCAGGAATGAGATGAACTCCTGTGTCGGTAAACCAGTACACTTGACCACAGAAAGGTCAAGCAATTTGGATTGAATCGGGATGATAAGCCATCCAAATATGGTTTGCCAAACTTCAGATGGGAGTTGGATTTGGAAGAGGGAGAGGGATGTGAGGGACGGCGTTTCTAGAATGGAATGGGTCCAACGCCAGCAAGGTGGAGTGAGCATCATCAAGCTCGAAACCTCCAGCTGCGTTAGCTGAGTTTGCAGACGTGCACTTTCGAAGAGAGGAAGTGCGAATGCCCTTCCCTGGCTTTTTGGCGAATGACCTGATGGCAGAAGTCCTCTAAAGCTGCCGAATAAACTCCCCATATTCAATGAAAACGTCGCCTTCAGAGGTGGAACCGCTGGATTCAGAGAAGGTGGAACCGCCAGGTTCAGAGAAGGTGGAACCGCCGGGTTCAGAGAAGGTGGATAAAAACATCCATTCTGAATGGACAGCTTCTCACAACCCTTCTCCACACACAAGTTCAACAACTCTGTCACAATCTCTCTCCTCTGCTTCTCGACCGATACCGGCACGAATCCAACTCCAAATCGATTTGGATAGTCGAATACAATCGATATGTTCCGCACTTTCTCCAGGCGCTTGAGCACATGTATGAGGCGGCGGTAATT
Source organism: Pluteus cervinus (assembly GCA_004369065.1). Classification (NCBI taxonomy): domain Eukaryota; kingdom Fungi; phylum Basidiomycota; class Agaricomycetes; order Agaricales; family Pluteaceae; genus Pluteus; species Pluteus cervinus. The sequence goes on from ML208700.1 coordinate 9,704, forward strand.
CCGGAATTTGGACGCCAGAGGGCAAGTAGCGCAGAGAAAGAATCGACACCTAAATTCGTCGATTTGTTTTATACCAATGGCGATGGCAAGTCCGGAAAGGGCACCATTACGACGCGAGGCCAACTCCTCTGGTGTTGGCAAGATCAGGTGGGAGGCTACACCGCACTGGATCCGCGCTTTGAAAAGAGTAGAAGGGCTTTGGATAGAATGATACGGGAAGAAGAGTTGGAGGGCCAAGATGTTCAACCGACGAGAAAGTTGGGCAATTACGAAAAGCTCATCGACGGTCAGGTAAGGGAGAATTTCGTCAAGGAGTTCCTTGGGGAGGTCGTCCATACCCGCAATCATGGTGACAAAAAGGCAGGAGGGGCTGGACCAAGGGCTGGACGCGGTTGCTGATTATGCTCTCGTCGCAGGCCTTTCTCCCACCAACGAAGGTTCTGCTCTCCCCACCAAAAGTGAAGGTATTTCAACCTGTAGGATGATATTCAGAGGTTATATGAGAATTTAGAGCAAAAAACGGACCAGGACTCATCTTGACTTGGGACGAGCGCTGAAAGTGCTGAAACGTTGAAGCGGCAAACACCGAAATTGGTCAGCCGCTTGGTAAAAATTGAACAAAGATTTTCCTCACCAATTCTCAGACTTTTACCCTAGATTCGGACATAAAGGCCTCGGCATACCTCCATCCTAGTCTGCAACATGCAAAACACCCGTTCCACATCTGTCGCCCGTGCTTGAACGCATAAGTAATATCTGAAATCGCAGCTTATGCAGGTGCTTGGAAAGGAAGAGCGGATAAACTTTCTTGTTTCGAAGAGGGCACAATGCTGGTACGTGCCCCTCAAGTCAGTCGCGCGCTCCAGGCTGAGATCAACGCTGACGAGGCAACATCTCAACATGGGGAGCCGCGGAACATCATCTCAAATCAGGTTTTTCTAGATCTGTCGACAGTATTGGTGCTATGAGGATCATACTCCAGTTTCGCAGGTGACACCGGGTATCGCTTCAGATTTAAGTCCATTTAAGCTGAATCGGTGCAATAAGCAAGGGGCAACCATTCCTGACGCCTATTGGCGATTTCGGCAGCTGGGGGTAGTTCATAGGGCTGTCCTCCAAGTCGACCAAACGCTGGGGGTGAACGAGCGAATGTATCGTGGCGGTGTGGTACTATCTCTGTCGTCCGAGAGTCGGTCGTTGCGTCTATAACCTGACCTCAAAGTACCAATATGCGATTACAGGATCCTCACCCGGGCCCCCACTCATTTTTCAATCACCTAGATTTCTCTAACATAATAATATACATAACCTACTAATGGCTCACGACTATGGTACCTCTCCTCTTCGTGGGCAACTAGTGGTTTTACAGCAGCGCATAGTCGTTTGTCATACGACGACTACGATAACCCCTTCAACCTATCCCTAACCACTAAACTCGGAAGTGGTTTCTTATCCGGTAACACCATTTCCTCTTTCGCCGTTGGGCTCATCATAACCTCTTTGGAGAAATACTCAGCCCACAAATTCCCATCTACAACGTGCGGATTGATCAGTATGAACTTTGCGAATTCGTCGTTAGCGCTGTCGGGTAGAGGTGGTACAGCCTGTCCTGCTTGACCTTGACTAGGTACGGCGTTAGAGGTTCCTCCTGGAGTCGGATAGGATGATGGTGCGACAAGGTGGGTCATACTTGACATTCCGAAATGGACGATTTGGATCCAGAAGTATGTCATCGTAAAGTGGAATGTTCGACCTCGGGTTTGAGTGCTTTGAGCAATGTAGGTAGCTAGGCCGTCAAATATTATGTTCTTGCCTAGAAGTCATGCAGATTAAATCACCATCACTGGGAACGAATATGATAAGACACATACCTGCTTGTCTTCCATGTTTGAATAGGACCAAAAACGCGATCCGGATATGAGTGTAATGATCCCAAGCCGGTAAGTTGATCGCATGGAACTGGGTCAAGAACTCTTCTGGTGAAGATTGCTCAGCATAAATCCGAGTCAACCAGGAATCCAATCTTTGGTACATCGTCGTGGCATTTAGGGGTCCAGGTGGTGTTGGTCCCGATGGTGCTGGTGTTGACGTTGAGCTCGTAGACACGGATGCCGCCGTCGAAGATGACGAAGCTGGTACCGGCGGAGACCTTTTAACTGCCTCTAAGGCGAACAAGAGCCAATTAAAGGCTTCTGGTAACCCAGATTCATCGATCGGTCTGACCAAGGAGGTTTTAAAGACAGAATAGAGTCGACCGCCTCCTGGATAACCTGGAGGGGGAGGTGACATAGCTGCGATGGCATTTGCGAAATGTTTCCGGATCTCGTCGATGGGTATGCACCCTTCTTTATCTTGTTTATTTGCCAATCTATCAGGTATGTTAGAAGCCTCGCGAAGATAAAACTTTGGACGTGAATGGTGCCGATACGCACATCAATATCGGCTGTGGGTGCAATGCATACGTCGGCTTCTTTCCCTCTAATTCCAGCTCCTTCCTGTCCTTAACCCTCCTGATCTCAGTATCCTTCACGGTCCTGACAAACTCATCAATACTCTCTTTGAACCTCTCTTTATCGTTACTATCCACGACCCAGATCAACGCATCCCCATAAGTGGCATACATCACCGTCGTCCAGTGCATGTATTGTCGACCACATCCCGTGCCAGTATCCCAACCTACCAGAGTACTTTTCTTTTTCTGAGTGTGGGTTAGGTTCAATCACGATCGTCCAGAATACTCGATACGATACTCACAGATCCGGTTCCGGTAGCAAGATGCGGCACTTCGAACGACTCGATGTTGAACCCCAACGTTGGGATCGTCTGGACCACCTCTCCAAGACGAAGGAGATACAGGAGTGTGGTCTTTCCACCGTAATCTAACCCGAGGATAGTCACCCTTGGTTCGGGTTTAGGAGGAAAGAATTTGTGAATGAGGTTGTGGACTATGGTTGTCATCGTATGGGACAGTGCAGAATAACTTAGTTCAGAATTCACCGGGAGTTATAAAGTCACTGACCTGGGCGTGGCCATTTCCGATGGGCTGCGGTCCACGTTTTACATTTCAGTCAGTCAGTCAACTCAGCTGGAGACGACGTGGATGAAGAAGACACGTAGGTCATATTGTCGTGTAGGGAGTCACTAGTATTGTGTGCTGCGCATTTGAGTTGTCCATGTTACCCGCTAAACAAAGGCACTCCTGCCCTGCTTGTAGGCAACATTCACCGAATGACTATCAGGGGCCGCTGTGATTTATTCACCCGCAGTGAGAACTCATCCGACCATTCTACATCAACAACACTCTGGTCGACCGGCATCAACTTTACCACCTTCAACACCATCCAGAGTCTGAAAAACCGACATAACTGTTCACTCCTTGTTCCATAGACGTTGTCGAGTTCGGTTTAAATTTGTGTACATCGACGACCGACGTGGTGACCCTATCATAAGCCCCGTACCCACTTCCAGCAGGGCCTAAGGCTAAAGTGCCAAATTATTCCGTTTGGGAGTGTGTAACCGGCCTGATATAAATCGAGGGTCGCATCAAGCTCCTGGGGGAGTCGGTTTGGTCAAGATCGAATGAAGACCGTTTGATAAAGAACCTTCATAAGCAAACTCTCCGTAGCAACTATGGTTTTGTCTGGTAAGATGCATCGGGCATTGGACGAGCCTGCTTTGGGCACATCAAAGATCCGAGTTGGACGATGAACTCGATCAACTTCGAAGATGCACGAGGGAGATTGTGACATCCTTCTTTCCTGAAGATGTCCGTTGGTTCGTCGATCGGAGTGGGAAGTCGATCCAATCGAAAACCGCACACCCAACCTCCTGGAAAACAAAGTCGAGGTTAGGGAATGCAAGGGATGTTAACTCAGGCGTGGATAATTTTTTCAAGGATTTCAGTTGGGAGGTCGTTAATTCCCGTTGGCATTTGCATGCGATAAATGGTAAGTTGTTCAGTGAGGAAGAAAGGAAGAAGTGACATCAGCCTCATGGCACGGACGCAATAAGCGGCAACATGTCAACATCCAAACGTTTGATATTCGTATTTGGGTTTGTCTTGATCACCTCTTTACTGCCAACAATCATGCCATTGTCAACGGCTCACCGTCAAAACCTTGTCCAATATAGGCGCCTGAGGCCGACTGCCCTGCCTAAGGCAAATATTCGGTCTTATCTTGACATCTTGTTCTCCAGATAGTCTCCGGCCATGACAATGGAAGTCGAAGTCGAAGTCGAACCCGCCCACTGGTACTTGTGCACTGGCACTTGGACCTAGTACCAACCCCACGTTCCCCGTTCTCGCAACTCCACCTGTTAATGTCGATGGCTTCGCTGACAATAACGAGAACGGGCTTCCACAGTCTCCCCACCGAAATCCTGGAAATTATACTCTCCGATTCCGTCCTGACTGACTCTGAATTCTTTGGCTTAGCCCTTCTTTCGAGACGGCTCAATTCTCTTGCGATACCCAAGTTTCTGGAATATCATGGTATCCATGATCCTATGGAGTCATTTGTCGCAGGGGTCGAACCTCCTCGAGTGCAGAGACTTCGTGGGAACAGGGGCTACTTCAGACGCAGGGATTCTCTAGCTGGACTAGCGATTGGATTCGATCTCACCTCCATCGACACCTTTACCTGCACAATATTCCCTTGTCGACCCACCACCCCAACTCTCATCGAATTCCATCGCCTCTTCCAGGTTTTACAACGGCTGGACCGCATCCGACATGTCCGAATCGTTTTGGACATGACCGGCTCGTTCGTGGACAGCTGTACTTGGCTTACAACGCCAAAGTGGAGGGATATTATGGAGGAGTTGTTGAATGCTTTCACGAGGACAGGGTGTGAATCGTTCATTGTGGAGAATCGGGGTTACTGTTGGGAATCTACCCCATATCTTACAACCCTCCCCTCCTTCCTTTACAAGGCCCGATGCCTTGTGAACCCTCGTCCTACGAGGGGACCTCACCTCGCCCTGATGCCATACCGCGATCGGGTCAAATTTTGGCCATGGGGTGCGAAAAGGCCCAAATTGAGGCCCATCCCACTCGCCCAAGATGCTCGTAGTGATATCACACAGCTCAAATCCCTTCAGATTTCCTGCGTTGCCTTGTTACGACCTCCATACTCCTACTGGACCTACTCGATCCTCGACCAATCTCCCTCATTGACCTCCCTCACAATATCCAACCTCTCAATCGTCTCGATGGGAGAGAAAATGTGGAAGGCCACATTACCCTGGCTATTCCTCGCTGTTCAGGGGAAATTACGGGAACTCGTGATCCATAATTGTTCCGCGCTGCCAACCAAAGAGTTGTTGGAGGGCATTGTGAGGTTGAAGGAGTTGAGGCATTTGAGGTTGACGGGGACGTCGAGTCCTGCTGGCGATTGTCCAGAATCAAGGACCTTCCAATCTAAAATCTGGAAATGGGCGTCCAAGGAGAATTTCCTACCAAACCTTGTGTCGCTTCACGCCCATCCTGAATGGATCAATCTGATCTTTCCACCAAACAAGTCCACCGCATTGATGGATCGCCGACCGAGGTTTACGACACTGGGTGTTCTACCCAAAACCTTGTCATATTGTCGAAGATCGATCCATTCTTCCTTGGACTCCGTCTTTTCCAACCCGACTTTCTCTCATCTCCTACATCCTTACGGATCGGAGGAGAATCTTGGGACTCCTATTTCTAATCCTAGGATTATAGTCGATTTGGCGACGACGGAATACCTATCATGGGATTTTAACCACGATCTCGAGGCTTTCAAAATCATGGCTACTTCGACAAGTGAAATTCCACTCCCCTACTTTGCAGGGTATAGCAAAGTTACGGACTTGACCATACGTATACAATCCGTTGTCCACCACTGGAACCTAATCGAACAAGGTCAAGGGCTGGGACCTGGGTATAGAAGAATTGTCGAGTTTCTGGGATATTGGAAAGGGTTGAGGCGTCTCGAGATTGTTGGGTACGGACAGACTTCATCTTCGTCCGTTAGCTTTGGTGGTAGATGTGATTGTGGAGGTGACTGCGGAGACTTCGATGATCTACGTTATGATGAGGAAGACGGCGATGAGGACTCGGAGAATGGATCCGAATTTGGAAGGGTACGAAGTTGTCGTTCTGTTGAGAAGGGCCGCAATGGGAAGGGAGGTGCAATATATGTGGGCTGGAAAGGGTGGAGAGATGAGGACGAGAGAATCGTGGAGAAGTTGATCGAGGAGGCGTCATGCCCCTTCTTACGGAGAGTTGTTATTGGGAAGAGGGCTTGGGAGGTGCATCGATGACCTGCTGAATCTATGGTAAACGTTGTGGTTTAATTACTCTTTCCCCTCCTTAAAATGTGATGTCGTAACTTATCAATAGGATGCTGGAAAGGCTGCTCCCCGTATATTTGTTGTCCAATACTACAGTGACGGCCCAAGACACGGAACACAGGAGATGATTGTGAAGTAGGAATGGGATCAGAGTCGTTTCCCATCCAACATTAATCGAAAGGGGATTATTGGTCGCACTCATGGTAGTTGGACAATAATCCTTGCTTCGTCGATTTGATATTCGAGGCCGTGACTAGTAGGTTTGGGTATGGTGTAAGCTTTGTCTCGTCTAGAATATCACATTGAATGGACTCGCCTCTTCAGTACGTCAAGTGCTTCCTGTTCCATCGCTTGACTCTTGCTGTCTCTTTTTCCCTTCTTGCAGCGTGATGAGAATCTGATCTCGAATGAATGTGGAATCGGTGAATCTGGGTGCAGACACGTCTTCAGTCTAGCTCTAACACACCGTCCGACATTATCGAACTGGCCAACGGATAAGGCGTTGGATGAGTTTGAATACTCTCCGGAACCTAGAAAAATGCGAATTCGAAATCAATGGGATGAACACCGAGTGCATATGAACTCTTACCACTATACAAGTTCACATATCTCTCCTCTAGCGCATCTATCTGGAGCTCCAGCTCCTCTATTTCATCAATCAGCACCTCACCGGCACCGTCGGGGCAACCCTCCTTCTGTACAGTCAACACTGCCAATCGACTTTGCAAGGTATTACGCTGCTTTCGGAATTCAAGTGCCAGAGAAATAGTTTTCTCGTAGTGTTCTGAAAACAGATCCCTTGATTTCGATTTTTGAAGCGCTTGGGGTTGTATCCCGATGTTGTGCGCCGCTTCCCTCTCTTGCTCCTCTCCAGATAAAATGGAACGGATGGTCGAATCTTGGAGTTCAGGTGACAACTCAGAAGGGCGGATATGGTGTCGAGTTGTAGAGATGTTCACGACTTCTTCCATCCCCATCCGGATAGCCTCTTCCATCGTGATTGGTTCCTCGCGTCGACAAAGTTGGACCCGACCTTCTATGGCCCATTCCGGCATATTGTAATCCTTCCCAAGCACAACCTTGTCAACAGCAGAAGATAGAGGTTCAATCCTTTCGAGGGCAAGTTTGACGATAGATTCAAACTCCCATTGAGTAGCGACTTTGAGAATGGACGCCCATTCGTCGAACGAATTGGCGTCATAGTGACCATATTGGCTAGAGAGACGTTCCATTCAGTGGATTCAAAAAGGAAAATAACGAGGGTAGCCTTACGCCGGGAAAATAACACCCAAGAACCTTTCTAGATCCACTACACTGAACTCTATGGGTACCAAGGATGCGAGGTCTGCATCCGATAGAGCACCATTTGACTGGTCAATCAATTTTTGTAATTTCCTCGAGTGTTTTTTAAAGATAAACGTTGGGAGATTGAAGTAGACTGTATCGATCTGGGAGAAAAATAAATCCTTTTGAACGACGCGATTTTCTTATGACAAGGTCTGTGTACCCTACCTCAAGGGTAATAAACTCTTCTGGGAAGAAAAAACGGTGATGGCGCTGATGGATTGGGATTTCTGGCTGCATATCTTCGGGATGAAAGTGTTCGAGCGGTTCGAGGCCGGCCAAACTGCTGTACTGGCAATGTGAGAGTTCACGCGTTCATGAACAACATACACGAGGCTTTCCAAAACGGGATAGCGGATCAAAACTCAGATTTTGCCGGCGAGGATGAGCTGGTTGTCGAAGGAGGTTGCACAGTCCTCGAATCGGCAGCCCATGTCCTCTGTGAAAAATTGCGGACGTCCAGGAGATATGAATAATGATTAATGATTGTTTCCTGCCATCACTCCAAATCCCAGTTCCGCGGAGTCTGAGTTGAAGCCTTCAATCACCCTCAAATTTGTCGTCGTACATTACTTCCAATGACAATCAAGACCTGTTGACAGACGAGATATGGTGAAGGTTCACTCAGGGTACTTGAACAGTAATTATCCCTGTCTCGTCAATCCCAAAATCGAGGTCATACCTAGACGCGACATGAGCTTCGTCTCAAGTGTGATATCAAATTGGGTAGACTCGCCTCTTCAACAGATCAAGTGTTTCCTGTTCCATGGTTGGACTGTTCGTCGTTCCTTGCCTCTTCTTCTTGCAGGATGGCGAGAATGTAATTTTTAATGAACGCGTTGGGGCATCGGGATGCAGACACGTCGTCAGTTTGGACTCAACGGATCCTCGGACGTTGTCGAACTTGTCAATGGTCAAGCTGTGAGAACCAGACCATCCCTTATACTTTCCGCGACCTGAAAAGATACGAAGTCGAGGGCAGGGAGATGAACATCAACTCAGTTTTTACCTTTATATAAGTCCACATATCCGTCCTCTACTCTGTCAATTTGAAGCACCAGCTCCTCGATTTCTTCGGTCAGCACATTACCGTCTGACGTCGCCAAGTGTTCTGCCTTCTGTTCGTTCAGTACTGCCAATTGGTTTTTCAAGACATGTCGCTGCTTCCGAAAATCCAGTGCACGAGAAACCGTCTCGTTTTTTTGATTTTGATTACAGAACATGTTGAAGGATGTTGTTGTAGTCGGAACCGTTGGGTCCTGCAGTGCGTTAGGTCGCGTCGGGATTTCGTGCGCTCCGGTCTTTCTGGGTCTCTCTCCAGACAAAAGGGACCGGATGGTTGAATCTTGGGTTTCAGGGGACATTTCAGAAGGACGAATATGGTGTCGGGTTTTGGATATATTCACGACTTCTTCCATACCCATTCGAATAGCCTCTTCAAGCGTGATTGGTTCATCACGTCGACAGAGTTGAACCCGTCCCTCTGTGGCCCACTCTGGGATGTTATAAGCTTTTCCAAGGACGACCTTATCAACAGAAGCAGAGAGGGGTTTGATCTTCTGAAGCGCTAGCTTGAAGATCGCTTTGAATTCCCAGAGATGGGACACTTTGAGGATAGACGCCCATTCATCGAATGAGGTGGCATCATATTGGCCGTATTCACTGAAGATATGCTCAACTTCATGGAAGTTTAGACTAAGATAAGAAAGATAGCCTCACGTTGGAAAGAGAAGCCCCAAGAATCTCTCCAGGTCGACTGCGCTGATCCCTTTGAGCAACAATGCGAAGCTTGAATCTAACCCAACTCCCTGAGCCTGATCGATTACTTGCTGTAACTTTTTGGAATGCTTTTTGAGGATGAATGTTGGCAGCTTGAAGTAGATCGTGTCCACCTAAGAGAAGAGAAGCAATGAACTTGCTTGAACGGTACAAACTCTCGGTGAAACCAGATCTCACCTTGAGGGTAATAAACTCCTCTGCGAAGAAGAAGCGGTGATGTTGCTGATCTGCTGGAATGTCTGGCTGCATCTTCACTAGACAAGATGTGAGTGATTCCAGGCTAATGTAGCTGGACTGCTATGGAGAGTCGACGCGGTGGCGCTCGAAGAACGTCAGGCTGGGACCAAAGCCACAACAAGACACGCCAAAAATAGACTACAGTACAGCATTGGCTCAACTCAAGGGATGTGGTTGGTTCCCGCGCATTACCCAGCTTACTCTTGTCACCTGCAAGTAAACGTATCATACAATATCGCAACTCCCGAGTACAATACAGAGGTGATATAGTTCAGAACAGCTTTTGCTATGCCACTGGTCCCACTCAGGGAAGTTGGACAGTAATACCTGTCTCGTCGGTGCTATATTCGAGGTTGTACCTCGATTCAAAAATCACATAAGCTTCACCTTGGTACCGCATTCTATAGGGTGAACTCACCTATTCAACACCTCCACCGCGTTCTGCTCCATATTCGGACCCTTCCTCCGCTGATTGAGGGACTGCGAGAACACGATCTTTAATGTTCGGGAAGTTGCATCTGGGTGCAGATGCATTCTCAATCTGGCCTCGATGGACCCTCTCACATCGGTGGTCCTCTCGACGGTTAATGGAGAGTTTCCGACAGACAAGAGTCGAATGGAACCTAAAAATCTGAGATCGTGGTCATGTATAAGTATGAGAGATTGTCACCTCTGTAAAGGTCCACATATTTTTCCTCCAATTCATCCATCTGGGTCTCTACTTCTTCTATTTCCGTGGTTCGCGAGTTGCCAGACGGTCCGCTCTGATCGCCATCCTTCCGTTCATTCAACGCAAGGTTCAATATGTTCAACCGGCTCTTCAAGAGACTTAGCTGCCTTCTGAATTCAAGTGCACTAGAAATCGCCTTGTCGGGTTGATTTGGGTCTTGATCGGAGCCGAAACCAGAGGAAAACGCTGGAATTGATGATCCAAAGGAAGGTGGTGGGACTGGCGGTCCAAAGGAGAATGGTGGGACTGACGATCCAAATGAAAATGGTGGAATTGACGATCCGAAGTTGAAACCGCTAGTAGGTGTGTCCGGTGCTCTTTGGTTTGTGTCCTGGCGTGGGGTAGGACGTGATGCGGTGTCGGGCGTTGCATTCATCGCAGGCTTCTTTCCAGATAAAACGGAACGGATAGTCGAATCTTGTACTCCAGCGGGCACTTCGGAAATATGGTGCCGAGTTGTGGATATATTCACGACTTCTTCTAAACCCATCCGAAGCGCCTCTTCCATCGTTATCGGTTCGGCACGTCGACAAAGTTGGACCCGTCCCTCTGTGGCCCATTCTAGGATGTTATAGGTCTTGCCAAGGACTACCTTGTCAACAGGAGAAGAGAGAGGTTTGATCTTCTCCAATGCTAATTTGGTGATTAACTCGAATCCCCATTTATGAGCAACTTTGAGGATAGACGCCCATTCATCAAAGACAGTTGACTCATATACGCGATATTCCCTGATAGCCTTATCTTTGAAAGGGCATTTAGAAGAAAGTGGCAAAGGAGACTTTACGTTGGGAAAACAACTGCCAAAAACCTTTCCAGGTCCACTGCATCGAGACCCTCAACCAAAACGCTCTCCGATTGTTCAGCCCACTTTTGAAAAACTCTGGACTGCTTTTTGAGAGTGAATGTTGGGAGTTTGAAGTAGACCTTGTCGACCTAGGAGGGACAATGAGTCGCTTGCACCGTGCAAGTTCTCAACGATATAAACTCACCTTAATGGTAACAAATTCCTCTGTGAAGAAGAAACGGTGATGACACTGATCTGCTGGAATCTCTGGCTGCATGTTCATAGTTGGGCGATTCGATGCCGAGGCTAGACGAGTGAAAGAGGTGCAAATTGAAATAACGGTCGCGCCCGACCCAGTGGCGGCGGCCCCACGTGGGAGTTGAAAGAGGGAACTTCCAAAACGGGCGAAAACGGATCAAAAACGAGCCTCCCGACGAATATTTGGTAACCAACTCCGGCTTTGCAGCTTGCTTCGGTTGGGCGCTTGCGGCTCGAACGAGTGATGCTAAGAGGCTGTCCACGAAGGCTGCTTGTGATATCGATGCGGGGCCTTCCTTTCTGTTATGGAGCCCCCCTGACTGAAAGAACGAGTCTTCCAGGAGAGATTACAGACGAACGGATATAGTGTTTGTATCTTGCCCAGTACTCCTTCTTCCTATAGCTAATCTTCTTCGGCGTTGGCTTATTGACGTTTCAAATGCCATTGCTTCCTCCGAATCCTTAGCAAATTCGTAGGCACAACGAGTCCGACCAGCGTATACTCTTTCGAAGAATTTAGAGAATATCTAGGCCCAATGAATGGACACGATAGATGAAATTTAAATACGTTTACTGAGGTGCGAATTCGACACAACTCGCTTTCGGTAAGCTTCTGAGTCATCTAAGCCTCTCGTTTGTGGCCTGGGTTATTGATGTTAGGCCATGGGCTCGGGTGGCCTAGGATGGCACCTGTAAAATGAGAGATCGTGACCACCCAACGCGAAGAAATCAGACAGAATGTTACCATGGTGCAACTTTCGATATTCTCCATCTAACTGATTTATCTGAGTTCCCGGCTCATCGAAGTATCTCGTCGATCTTGGCAGCACAGGATATCTCTTGGCACAGCATTCTGTATCACAATCGAACCGAACTGTACTCATTTAAATTATTTGCTAACGATGATAACGGTGTACTATCGACTCACGAGACAGAATAGAGACTCAGGGGCAGAGAATAATCTAACCGAGTTGTCTCAAGTTTTGCACTAGGATGTGTATCACCATCATATCAAATCGGTGGTTTATCTATCGTTTGCCTTCCAGACGGCCAGTGAACCTGACAGAACACCCTTCATAAGTGCCGAGATCTGGTCGCGTCGTGATTATTGATTGGTCAAAAGGCTATCGGAACTGTAATGTTCCCTTTCGTCGCGTCTATCGTGTATTTGAGGCCATACCTGGGAGGGGAGCTGTTATAAGTGTACGTCATTTCATGTCATGTTGGCTTACCTGTTCAGAACATTGAGAGTTATCTGCTGAGGAAGCTTTCGAATTCCGTCCTTTGTTTTATACAACGGGAAGTGGATACACAAGGCCTGTATCCTCCTGGCATCGGGGTGCAGACACCCGGTCAACATCGATTGGACGCATAACTCGGCAAGACTGGTCCGCGTAATGCTTAGGACTGCGTCATAGATGTAACTACCGTCCCTGTCCAGACAACGAAACTGGCCCGTTTCGCCGCTTAGACCTACAAAAATGCAACGTTGTGATCAGACATCAAAATGAGACAAGTAATAACGGTACCTTTGTATAATCTCAAATATTCCTCCTCCAAATCGTCTATCTGGGTTTCCACGTCCTCGGATTCTTTTGCTGCTGCGAGTTGCTTCTTTAAGACTTTGAGCTCTGTCCGAAGCTCGATGGCGCGACAGATCCGAGGGTCCTTGCGATCCACAGGCGCATCCTTCACCGAAGATTGGCTTAAGGTCGTCGTTGAATCCGGATCCGAGTCCGCAGCCTCGGGAACAGCAGGTGGTAATGCGACCTCGGCCACCACATTCTCCTCCTCGTCCTCTTCCCCAGATAGAATGGAACGAATAGTCGAATCTTGCATTCCGAAACGAATTTCAGACGATCGGATACGGTGCCTAGTCGTGGATATGTTCACAACTTCTTCGATCCCCATGCGAGAAGCCTCTTCAAGAGTGATTGGTTCTTCGCGTCGACAAAGCAGTACGCGCGCTTCCACAGCCCATTCCGGAATATTATATGTCTTCCCAAGGACGACCTTGTCAACAGGAGAGGAAACGGGTTCGATTTTCTCGAGTGCTAGTTTGATAATAGACTCGAATTCCCAATAATGGGCGACCTTGAGGATAGACGCCCATTCATCAAATGAAGTGGCGTCGTATTGTCCATATTCCCTGACAAAGCACATTTGAGAAGACAGTTATAACTAAAAGGGAGAGAGGTGGCCTCACGTTGGAAAGAGAGTGGCTAAGAACCTTTCAAGATCGACCACAGTGATCCCTTGGACCAACGGTGCAAAATATTCCGGATCTGTCTCGCTCTGACCAATAATCAACTTCTCCAATTTTTTGGAGTGCTTCTTAAGAATAAAGGTTGGGACACTGAAGTAAACGTCGTCCACCTGAGCAGGACAACGTGTTGTTAGTATTTCGCGGGTGCCACTTCAAGTTCTCGAAAAATTGGGGCAGACAACCCACCTTGAGGGTAATAAACTCTTCTGAGATGAAGAAGCGGTGATGGCGCTTGTTTTCAGGGATTTCAGGGTGCATTTTTTGCACAAGGCGCGTTGGTTTCGGTGTTGGCGTTTGACGTCCGGTCGAGCTTGGGAAGGTAAAGGAACACGCGATATGCATCCCAAAGGGGGTGTCAACTTGGCTTGGGTATAAATTCCCACGTCTCTGTAGTATTCTTTTATAGTCCTCCAGAACGGGTGGCTCGAGACTATTCTTTTATGGATCTGCCAGTTGGGCCTGTGGGATTCCTGGCTGTGACCGCCAGCAGGGACCTTGTGTACACACTGAGGTGGTGGCAATTGAATATCATACGGATCCGCTAGGTTCATTGAGTTGTTTCTGGTTGGCCACTGCTGCTTGTCGTCGACAGGGACCTTTTGTCGACTCTTCGCAGCGGCTACAACGCAGTGTGTCCGCATAACGATAGGTCATGAACATTGGACACGAAGGTGCCTGATTTCATGCACTCGATTGGCCTGTTAAGAAGTCGGATTCAGATCGCGGAAAGGCCCAAAAGGATTGATCGAATCTGGCGATACTAGGTTTCTATGAGACCGACGTCTGAATGACCAGAATCGTGCGTAGTACTAGGAATCCACTGTCCCAAACTTTGTTGGTGACCATACATACACTTCCTGACAGGTTGGGCCGAGCCATTTCGATGTAATGCCTACTCATGAATTACTTATTGGAACCAAAATAGTTCCTGTCGTCTTGTACGTTGTGTATTTGATGCCATGCCTAAGAGCAAGTATTATTAATCTACCCCATTTAATATAAGTAACTTGGCTTACCTCTCTAGAAGGTCAAGGACCATCTGCTGAGGACGTTTTCGACCTCCGTGCTCCGTATCGAACAATGGGAATTTGATCCACAATTCCAGTGGAACCCGGATATCAGGATGCAGACAAGCCGTTAACTTTGAAAGGACGCGTGATTCGGCAGTGGAGCTCCGTTCAATGGTTAGAAAGGTGTTATTAGTGCTGTTGAATGCCCTTTCCGGGTGAATACCTACAGAATATGTGTAGTGAGGGCATAGTCCGACAAGATCTGAGAGGTCATTACCTTCGTATAACTGTAAATACTCTTCCTCCACCCTTTCCAGCTGGAGTTCCACGTCCTCGGACTCCTCCGCCAATAGGCCACTATCAAGTTGAGCCACATCGCCATCCCCACGTCCATTCAACTCTATTA